>CAJVPI010001110.1:0-16530 GCA_910592345.1 Paraglomus brasilianum
ATCCTTTTTTGGTAGTTAATTGTCGGTGAAATGTACTGTCGGTGAAATGATTGTCGATGAAATAATACGGACCCTAATGGAAATAGGGCTTCAGCCAATAGGAATGAGGACGGAGCAAATTCGAAACATGATTG
Organism: Paraglomus brasilianum; assembly: GCA_910592345.1. NCBI lineage: Eukaryota > Fungi > Glomeromycota > Glomeromycetes > Paraglomerales > Paraglomeraceae > Paraglomus > Paraglomus brasilianum. The sequence goes on from CAJVPI010001110.1 coordinate 135, forward strand.
GTTGGTTAAATTTATTACTTTTATCCAGGTCTTTCCCTTACAAGATATATCCATTGACGTTTATTATTAATTAGCCTTCCAATTTATGGCATGACTGTATCAAGTAGAAAATATAAATTTTCACAATATAATGGAATTACACGTGCAATCATTAAAAAGTCCACTATAACAAATCGTACATGCTCATACCATAGTGGAGTTTATGGGTCATTCCCAACGTTCCATTATAACGAGCTTTGACTGTATTATCTTTGCTGTATATCAGTTGAATCGGTAGATAAGGCGACAACACTACAAGAGTATTTCATTGACATTAGAATAATAACTAACTGGTATTGCTGTTATAAAGTGTTAGAATTCGCGCATACATTGTTATCATGTCTACATGTAGCATTGGGCCACTGAAAGTTGGACGCAGACGTGAAAGTGTCAAGAACTTTTTGTCGACATAAACGTTGGATCGAGGCACAACGAATGATTTACTTCATGTTCTATATACAGTATCTTACAATTAAATAGCCACAAATTGCGTAAACAACAGCATTTTATTGTGACTTTACCACTCACAGTGTTACAGAATTACTGTAATTATAGTAGAGCAGACGTTAATAAAAGCCTGGCAAAGCCCGGACATAAAGCGAACAAATATGCATGCAAAAAAAAAAAAATGCTAAGGCGTAACATTTTTGTATAATTTATAATGTGCGTTATGACATTAATGGTTCATAGCATAGGTATGTCTCTTATACAATTAGGTGATAGCACATGGCAACAGAGGAAAGGTTTCCAATTTGACGTCAAATATTTGTAAACTAAATCTATAGACATATTACTACTACACAGTGAAATTCACTTTAACAAAGTCTCACTTTAACGAAGATCGCTTTATAACGAAGTTCTTTCCAGAACGGATTCATATATTTCATATAAAAAGACAGTTCACTTAAGCGAACTTTCAGGTTAACGAAGCAAAATCGTGGAACGAATGTCTTCGTTAAAGTGAATTTCACTGTGTACAAATAATCGCAGTTTTTACTCTGATCTGGCATAATGCTTTTCTGTAATAAATAAGATTGGTCTTTATTTCCTAACATATTGTAGCGATAGCTGCAGGTTTAAACTCTAAGACATATCAGCGAAAAAATAACTTGGAATTGGCTAAAGATATTGTACCGGAAAACACTTACCACACGATATTATTATTGAGTGGTCGTTAATTCAACGTGTGCGTTAATTCGACCGATAATTCCCATAACAAATTATTGGCAGTCAAACCCTTGTGTAAGCTAAGCTATATAAGGAACATGGACAATTACAACGTTACCGAATAAAGACGCGTCGTCTCTGTGCTACACAATTTTCACTGTTATACCAGAAAACACACAAAACCGTACTCAGAAACCTGGTATTCACTTTGACCATTTTCCTGCGTAAGCAACAAACAAACAACCACCTGATTATAAGCATGTGACAGCTGTCAGATTATCTTTCCAGTAAACTTTGTGTATATATAGCATGTATCACAATGACTTGGGACGGCAAGTCTGCAAATTTTCATTGGTTACGGCATCAAGATATGCTAACTATCTTAAATGGTATGCTTTATTTATCAAACATGAACTATGTACTAATTCGTAAATAAAACATTATTTTCAACTTCATGTCAATTTTGTTTGGTTTTGTGATTATTGATTCTGATTCGTTCGTTCGTTAGGGCATAAAGATCAAGAAAAATGACGCAAGGGAAGAGGCATATGAATGGAGAGGACAAGAAATGAGGGAAAAAAACAAGAAAAGTGGCGACAAGCGCCACAAAACTGGTTTGTCTTTCCTTCTTTTCTTGTACCTACGTTCCTTTAAGAGAGTTGATTCATAATGCTTAAGAAATTATCGGAATTACCTATAATCGTAGATTGAGATATGTGAAATAAAAGGTAAAACGTTAACCAATATAGCTTTTTTATTTAATTAAAAGAGGAATTGCTTTTTTGAAGTTATAATCATGTAATAAAGGATAAAACATCTGATTAAAGACTTGGCGAGTTCAAACAATAAACGCCTTGATACTTGGTCCTTTTGTCAAATCAAACTCATTTCAAATATGCCAAGAAAATATATAGTAAGCATAGCGTTTGTAAAATTTATGGTCAAATGTTAGTTTACATTTTAGAAAATAGAATTTTTGCAGTAATACATACAGGAATACATACAGTTATACATACATTTTAGCTAAACAGGGGAAGGATATGAACAACTATGTTACAACGCCGTTAGAACCCGCCAAAATAAAAATAAAGAGAATGACATACCTTAGGCTTTTAAGCCAAAAATCGTATGACCAATAGTATATAAAGCTGGCATATTTGACAAGGCATATAAAATATACTTCAAAGATTCTCGTAAATTGCGCCCGACAAGTTACTTAAAAAAAGAGAGAGTTAGGGAGAAATATAATAATAGTAAAGAATCGAAAAAGTGATAGAGTATGTGTTGTTGTCGTTGTCGTTGGCAAAAAAAAATATATATATATATATAGAACGATGGTTAGGAATGAAAACGAAGTTGATGTGTTTTGTCGTAGGTGTATATACAAGATGGTTGTGTGTAACGAGAGTACTTTAAAAGTGTCCGAGATGTCAAAATTCTTTTATACAGTCCGTGTAGTCCCGTAAGATACCAATCAAAATCGTTTGTAATTGGCAACATAAGTAGCTGACAATGGCTGAAGTGCAATGTCACCTAAATTAGACTCGTTTTGCTGATCATTATCATTTGACGATTCGGCTGTATTGGTAGCCGTAGCTAACAAAACTGGTGAAGCATTGACATCATCGGCATCCATTCCTTTATATCCACTTTCTCCAACTGCAATCGATCCGCCCGTACTGACCGTACCGACTGTACCGACCGTACTGAGTTCTTCCGTCTTTGAAAACGAAACACTTCCAGATCTCTGAAACCCTTTTTTGTCTTTTGATTTATACGCGTCTGTTCTCGCCATCGGCTCACCTTCCGTAGGTCCGGCAAGTGATGATTGTCTCAATATGTGTACACCCGTACGTTCCTTTTCGTTTATTTCTATCGCAAGAACCGTGATGACAATCACGGTTATTACTGGTACAATGAGAACCCAGCAGGTAGCAAGAAAGTAAGAAAGCATAAGATTGTGGGAAAGGATGTATTGGCGGAAGAGAGCAAAGAGCAGGGAGACAATAGCAAAGAACAGAAGTGTGCTGAGGACGAGGTTTAGGACATAGCGAAGCTGGGTAAAAAAAAAAAAACGGAATTAAAATTTTAGAACTTGTTTAATAAGCGCGGAAATAACATGGCTTTTAATCGTGACAAAAATATTACCTTTTTTAATCCGAGGGCTAGACTTCGGACTTTTGATTCACTGACCGTACCAGAGTCTTTGGTTTCCTTTAAAATTAAACCAAACAGCAGACTATATTAGCTTGGAATTTAAAGTTAAATTTGCTTTACTAAAAAAAATTGTTATTATTTTTACTTTAAACAAACAGCCTTACATCAATATGTCTGACAATAATTGCGGTCAACTGCTTGCCAATATACAATAGCCCAAATATCAGAATCCAACAGAAAAAGCTCCATGCAAGATAATGCACAGTAAGCCATTTTTCAGCAGTTGACATGTCACCAATGTCGTAATAGACTCCTGTCAAAATAGCAAAAGCGTTCAAGGAGACAACTGGTCCAAGAAGTATCAAAAATCCAAAAGCATCTACCACAGACGGCCTTGGAATCCATACAAATCTTTGATGGTCATTAGGAGTAATAGTATATGAATTTAATCGACGTTGAAATGTGTAGGATTTGGGAATTGTATAGATTAACCCGATCAGGTACATTCCCATGCCCGCTAGCGAAATGGTGAAGGTTATATCGTGGAAGACTAAGGATAAATGAGAAAGAGTAAGCGTAGGCAAACAATTTGTTCATGAAATCGTTAGAAAATCAATCATATGCCTACATTCTTTTATGGCATAGTTAGGAAGAAAATCGCTTAATAAACACACGGAATAAAGTAACCGTCCTATGAAGAAGAAGAAAAAGGTTTGTTTGCTGTTAATTTTTTCCCTGTGTTTCTTTCATGTTTCTCTCATGGATTCAAAACTTTCCTTGTCCGATATCTTACCCGCAACATGAAACATGCTCAATAATAAAAATCCTTCTAAAGGCCGAGGCCTTAGTATTCCCATTTCTTTCCTAGGATCTTTAGCAATTAAGCGGTGACCACGTACAGCTAAGCGCCATATTAAGAGTCCAGTGATCATCACAAAGATGAAAAAGCAGGCTACGGTATTTACTAGGTACAAATTGCGTAAAAACTGATGTTCCGTTGTACATCCTAAGAAACAATGAAAATAGTGAAAAGAGGAAAAAGAATACAGTTAAAAAATTTAACACTTTATTATAAATTTATCTTCTCAAAGCTAATTGTAATACTAAATCAATTGATATTATTGAATATCGGACTAGGTATCAATTTATAATTTATAGGATTGTAAACATACTATTGACATGATATGAGAAAACGCAATTTTTGATAATTTGTCTCAAGACAATTTTGCTGGTATGCTGCTTTTTTTGAAATTTCGCGTTTCAGTGTAACCAATTACATAGCTTATCGCGAGGAACTTTTATAACCAATTACATAGCAGTATCGGAGCCCGTGTAGTTTCTCAAGTAGACCATATGCATGGTCATGCAGGCGTATACATAATAATAATTATAATAATAATAAAACTGTTGGATATATAGTGACAAACCTTCCAAGGAAATACGCCAATCACAAAGAAGTTCAGCTGTATCGTTATGGCTCATTTTTGCTTCTTTCTTTTGCGAGTATTGTTTGTAGTTAAGGAAGTCGAGTATTCAAGGATGTGTTCTTGCAACGAGAGTGGGCGGAACGAATGCAGATGGAGTGAGAAGTGTTTGCGTGCGTGACTGCTATTGCATCATATTCTTATTGTCGTCAGGTTGCTGGAACAGCCTTTATATATCAATTTAGTATTCACGTGCACCTTGGCATACTTGTTTCTCTCAAACACCACTTATCCCGCAGATTGTGTACATGAGGGCCTTTAGACGCAACACGGGGTATTTAAGTTCGTTTAACTGGACTGTAGTATAGAGCATGAAACTGCACCCATAAAGACACAGCATTAAATAGAGATTAATAGCTGTTGCCATCACACAGGGGATACGAGCAAGGCGGTTGAAAACTTTCTTTATTTGCATAATACTGGTGTTGTTATCGATGCCTATATGTAGTGCTAGTCCTTTAAAAGGCAGTACGCAGCACTTCACTCGATATCGGCCAGTAATTTGTAAACTTTGTGAACGTGCTTGATTGACTTTTTATGACTGCATGTTCCAAGCCACACGATTAACGTATTGCATATATAAAAATCTGCATTGACTGTTACATTGACACATGACTAATATTAACAATACTAATAATGTAACTCATAGAGTTTACACCTAAACCTGTCAAGTAATAAATACTGATGTAAAATTTTATAGATTGTCATCGGATCTTATAATATAATCGATGGATGCATGATATTAATATTGTTAATTTCTTCCCTTTATTAAAATTCCCTACAATTGGTGCATGATAAAATCCATCTATTGATAGAATACTAAAGTGACAAAAAATCGGGCGTTCTCGAGCATTGCTTACATCCGGGATACTCAACCAGCGCTCTAGATTGTATGTTCGAGCCCATACTAACACGCCTACCCCAACTTCCGCTTAAACATATAGTTCAAGTAAAGAGTGCTTGTTCTTTAATGCTGGACAATGAATGCTTATAATAATAGGAATCCTCATCTCATCGCCAAACCCCTCATCGCCAAACCCCTCATCGCCAAACCCCTCATCGTCAAACCCCATCCATCTCTTTGACTTTTTGCTGCACACATATGCAAGATCAACCTTGTCTATTAAGATCTGGCACAGAACTTAAAAAGAGAATACATAATACGATATGCAAAGTCATTTTTCCTGTAACTCTGAGTTTATGTTGTGTAACGTAATCTATAATCGATAAACGCCCCTTTAGCCATAATAATAAGGAGTGCTTATTCGTGTAGTAATCAACCTTTTTTTTTTGTAAAAAATAAATAAATTTACAACAAACAGTTTTGAAGTAAGTTTATAACGAATTCGGTTGTATGCATACCTATGCAATAAGCTTCGACAGGGGTGTGTTATGTAATATTGTCAGGAGAACCTTTATTTACTTATAAGGGTTGTCTATCATGCATAGGTTACAATCCAACAATCACGTCATTTAGGGCGTTTTTCTTACACAAAAGATTCAAGAGCTGAATAAAAAAGCCAAGTCATGATTACTCAATCTGGCAGCAAGTCTTATGAGCAAAGATACGCTTGGTTGCGTTTGATTTTATAGTCTTGGTTAAAAAATGATGAAAAAAAAGTCTGTTTACGCTAAAATGAACATATATTGGGCAACCGATTATGTTTCTATTAAGATTTTTTTTATACGAAACAGAGAACGCTGTTTATACAATGTCAAGAATAATTTAAAGTAATAATTGGATGAAAATTACAGTAAACCCTCCATAAATTCAACACCCTGGGACTGAGTGTTATGTTGCATTTATGGGAGGTTTTACATTTATGGAGATTTTCTTAATAGGAAAGAGATTTTAACGATTTGTGTCTATTAAAAAGATTTCCCTTTATTACAATTTCCAACTAAAGTTACGTAAAAAATTTAGCTATCAGTATCCCTAATTGTTAACTAAGAATTGCGTTATGCTACAACTGCTGGCTCCCTCTTGTTGAATTAGAAACATCTTTATGTTTTCTAAACTTTTTAATGCCTCACTATTGCGGTTTCATTACTATTGCTTCATCGTGTTCTCCACTAAATAAAGAAATAATATCGCCACTTTCAGAAAGCTCAAAATGATATCTTTCTCTGGAAAAGACAAATACTTTAACTTGTTTGTTGTCATTGCATCAGGAAAATTCAACCACAAATGATATTACTATTACGTGAATCACGTGAGTTGCACTTGGGGAAACAAATCTACTAGAACGGGACTCACAAATCTGTTGCAATTGCAGAAAACGGGGGGTTGCATTTATGGATGGTTTATTGTATATGCTACTAGTATTGAGTAACTACTTGTAAAAAGACATATTGTTACGGTCTGATGGTCTGGGGTTTGGGAGAGAGATTAATCTTTCGCGTAGAGGTGTTCTTGGGATGTTACCAGATTAGCTTCGTGCTACCGCCCTTATTACGATAGTTGTTCAATTAAGACCGAATTCTAATCTACAAGTGACCTAATTTAATGATTAAAATGCGCGCTTCCTAACTCCCTATTCGAGCTTCAATCCCAAGTTAGCTAATGGCGTTGGTACTGTCGCCCGAAATACGAAACGATGGGCAACACTCATTAGTACTATTCTAAAGCTAAATGTTGATCATGGAGTCTTACATGACTGCGGAGGAAGATTTTACCATGTGACTTGCTTATCTGATTCATCAGACCGGCTTGCCCGTAACAATATTATGGTTAATTTCTGCGAATAATGCAAATCTTACTTTGTGCCTTTTGACTTCCGTTCTGGTCCGAAAAAGTTACCTGCCATCCTTGTCTGTATGCCACGTCATTTGCATCTCAACCGTCTAACAAAAAAACCCCTCTAATTGCATAACTCTTCTAATTGCATGCTTTTGTCTGGTCGACTTATTATTGTCTGTTATTTCATACATCCTTAAATCTTATAGTATTCTAATGCATATATCACGTGGTGTATTATATGGCAGTATAATAATGGAATGTAACCAGTCACAAGTAAAGCAGTGTTTTTTCTTTATAAAACGTCTTTGAAACTAAAATTCTGACCGATCAGATTTAAATCGGGCATTTGACTTGGCGATTCTGGCAAAATATTATGTAGACGGTTATACAAAATGTAAGTAAATGGGGTCCCGATTTTTTACCAGAATATAAAGAATGTAAATATACTGTAGTTGTAAAGACTAGTTAATAAATCTGTACCTAATATTTTGCAACAATTCTAAATTCTTTGATTAGGCTTATTATTAAATTGTTTTTTTACTGTAACTGCCTTATTTAAAGTCTTATATTGAAATCTTTTTCTTTACGTTTGCAACATGTCGAAATTGGCCCAAGCAAGCCTTCAACGCAAATGCGTCACAACACAAGGTGTACAATAAAACGCGGTACGACGTACAAATTTAGTATCTAAATTTAAAAGACGCGATAATTACATAGGTAAACTCAATAATTCGGACACTCGGCAAGTCGGGAAACTCGACAAGCCGGATTCCCCAGCCAGTCGTGTCCGACTTATCAGAAAAGCGTAAAATTCTATTTCAAACAACAGACATAAAAAAGAAGCTTTTCTAGGTTTAAACTTTTGCCCGATTGGAGAGTGTGTTGAATGTATCTTAATTATGTTACCAGTACATTTATATCCATACTGTTCTTATATTAATAGTATACTACACTAAGTATTGAATTACATACTTGCCCGCATGGAGCTGGACAATGCCAGTTAATTAAGAAAATGATTTCAATAATGAATCAAAAATTAAACCTTCTTCTTGCTTAAATACTCTTTTAATCGAAAAACTGTGTTAGTCGTTTGTTCTATTATAATTTCTCTCCTTGTTTACAAGTTTCTAGCGGCAGGGTTACGGCCAAAAGAGTCGCGTTCTACCAATTGTACAGCAGCTGCAGCATTACAAGTGTATGGCGTGTCGCCTACATTAATTTCCGAGGCCTAAACTTTTCATCGTGTCGACATTTTAATAAGATGTAGACGGAATGAAGCATTAAAGGTTATCGCTCTGAGAGACTGATTCAAAACTAGCGTATACTGATAGGGTTAGCAACCCAGAGCAACAAATATACGGTATATTCCGACAATAAAAAGTAAAAGTAGCCGTCCATTGACGTTAGCCACACGCTTTAATTGAAGCAGATACGTTAGAAGATCACAATTTTGGCAACAACTACATTGATAAATTCACCGTACATACTCTTTGTCAATTATAACACTTCTCTCACCAGGTTAATTTAGTTTTTTTTTATAAAATTTGTTTCTAGCAGAATATTTGAGTCTTGTACTAGTTAGGAAAGAAATTAATCAAATTTCATCTTTTCATTAACAATTGCTCTTTGAATACAGGTTCCTCATTATCTCAAACTTTCGCATCGAGCGTCAATCAAACAAAACTATGCTTTTTTCTTCTTATGCTGTTTGAATTTGTCCCTTCAATAAAATACAAAATATACCAAATAACCTTGCAGCGATTCACGCGTTTATACAAATCCGAATTGCAAATTACAGTTGATCGACATCCAGTGAATACTTTTTGGTATTATGCATGACCACACGTGATGACTTGAAACAACATTGCAGCCGAATAGATTAGTTTAAGCATTTAAAAAACCGAACAGAAACGACAATATAATATAACAATTTTACAGACATGGCAGGTCCCGACGAGTGGCTACCCACGATACGCAAATGCCAATTCCTTTCAGAAACAGATATGAAAAAACTTTGTGAGATGGTACACCTTATACCCCCCCCGTCCCCCTGCTTTTCCTCCTCGAAACACTTTTCCACTACGCATCAGTCCCCAACAAGCTCGACCCGAAGTTACTCTCGTCTTCAAGTCTGAGCTGAGTATTAGAGGACTATGTTGGGTGGTTATGTTACGAAGTATAAAGGCATTAATGATCCTGTTTGAACATGCATTCGTATAGGTTAAAGAATTGTTAATGGAAGAGTCAAATATACAGCCGGTACATACGCCGGTCACTGTATGTGGCGATATCCATGGACAGTTTTATGATCTGTTGGAGTTGTTTCATGTGGGAGGAGAGATACCGGATACGCATTATATATTCATGGTAATGGACAGTTCATATGGCTGATCAGCGAACGAATGGTGCAAGGAATATATAGTTATGAGAATGTGTGTTAATTGTTATTATATGTATCTAAAAATCATGTGTATTTGCATACTATTATTATTTTATATGTGTTCGTCTTATCAACCGTTACTTCTCAACGCAATTCAAGGGCGATTTTGTGGATCGTGGATATTACAGTCTAGAGACTTTTACATTGTTGATGATATTGAAAGCGAGGTATGAATCAGTTTCTTAATGCACTCGAATTCGATGCAAAAAAAAACCAAAAAAACTTACGTATCTACCATAGATATCCAGATAAAATAACTCTTCTACGAGGCAACCACGAGAGCAGGCAAATAACACAAGTTTATGGGTTCTATGGTAAAATACGTCAACACCTTTGATACCCGCGGTACTATAGCCATGTATTCACTTGTGCGCCACCCCCAATCATACAGATGAATGTCAAAGGAAATATGGAAACCCCAACGTGTGGAAATACTGCTGCCAAGTATTCGACTATCTGACGCTAGCAGCAGTAAGTTTTGCTATCCCTCGCATCCCATAGAACCCCTTGCTCTTTCAATTAAGTGCGGATTTCCGTTTGTAAAATGTAGATAGTAGATGGAAGGGTACTATGCGTTCATGGTGGATTGTCACCGGAAGTTAGGACGCTCGACCAAATACGGACGATATCGCGCGCACAAGAGATTCCTCACGAAGGAGCATTCTGTGGTGAGCATTGACATTTTGTCTTACGTAATATACAATGTCGAATATTAACCGTAGTTTATGAATCTGGAAGATTTGATGTGGTCTGATCCGGAAGACATTGAGACGTGGGCAGTGAGTCCACGTGGAGCAGGATGGTTGTTTGGAGCAAAGGTCACGAATGAGGTGTGTGTCAATTATTGTTAGGATCGCAGAAATTATTTCCATGTATCCTCCCTCACCTTTATAATCTCCAATTATTCCTTTTCACACATTCAATCTTCAAAGTTCAACTATGTCAACGATCTAACACTGATAGCCCGAGCTCATCAACTTGTTCAAGAAGGCTATAAATACATGTTTCCCGACGACAATCTCGTCACAGTGTGGTCTGCTCCTAACTATTGTTATCGCTGCGGTAATGTGGCATCCATCATGCAAATAGACGAACAGTTGCAAATTGGTGAAAATAGTTTTAAGATATTCAAAGCAGTGTCTGATAGAGAGCAGGATAGGAATCTAACGTTTAGAGGAGCTGGGGAGCAGTATTTCATGTAAGATATGATGTTTGGATGTATGGAATGAAATTAGGAGATGGGAGAGAATGGTGGGGAGGCATGAATTAAGTTGGATGAGAAAGGGTAATTTATGAGTATAATATTGTGATGAGGAAATTTCGTGATGATGTGTTGTAATTTACTCTGTAATAAGAATTCCATGGTAATTACGATTCGTACTGTAGTTATTAATACTAAAAATTCTCCGAGTGTTCCATTGAGAAGAATATATTGATGCTAGTTCTAATCGGTCGTATCTTATAATTTTTGGGGGTTTATATTACAATAAACCCATTAAATATACATAATGTTACAATGATTGATTGATCTTAAATATCTATTTAAAGCTTAAAATTATACACTTGCATTCAAGCTCTCAGACACATCCTCAGGCACAGCTTGACCTAATTCTTTCAACCGATCAGCCAAGGTTCTATACGCAGATGGATGTCCTCTGTCGTGTGCCATCCTCATCCACTTTTCGCCTTCCGCCAGATCCATCGCCACATGTAATCCATTAATCAGCAATTCACCATAATTGTACATAGCATTTGAATTCCCATTCCTAGCTGCTTTGATCAAATACTCAACGCCAATACGATTAGTTTCGGGTGTCATTTCAACTCCCACACCTTCGAGCAATGCGACTGCATAACGAAGCTGCGCGTCTGGTATACCCTTGGTAGCTGCACGCTTGAAATACTCGACGGCTCGTTCAGGATCATGCCGTACTGTGTGTTTACCAGAATATAAGTAATACCCAACATAGAACTCTGCTAGTGCGTCTTCCTGTTCCGCGAGTGCTTCAAATATGGGCCATGCTTGAGCATAGAGTTTTTGACGGTGCAGACCGAGAGCATCAGATATACCTAAAGGTTTGTGACTATCTCTTAGTATAGAAATACCTACTTGAGTGGAATCAGGCTCAGGCATCGTATCATATTCTTGAGGGGACCCCGTGGCAGTTTTTTGAGCATTTTGCCCACCTTTTGATGGATTACGATCATAGCCAGTCGTTCCTTCTTCTGTAGTAGGTGTTGTGGGCATAGATATAGGGGTATATAGGGTAAGGAGGCTGTTACTGGGTATATCTAACTGTGATCTTCCATTTGATGGTTTGAGATGACTGAGTGTATTGAACATAGATGCTGCCGTAGGGCGCTTTAGTTCGTAGTCACACCATCCGAGTTCCATGATTTGTTGATATACTTCAGGAGTTTCTGATATCGGAGGCGGTCTATGGCCTGCTGTTACTCGATTTGTAAGAACGTTGGTAGATTCTATATTGTTGTATGGTAACTGTTGGGAAGCAAGCTCCCATAGGACGATAGCGAAGCTTTGTGAGAAGAAGCAGAAACTGATAAGTTTTTACCCAAAGTTTAAAGATGTACTTGTCTTTTTCTGGTATTTACCTGTAAATCTCACATTGTTTATTATATTTGGTATTTGCATAATCCTTCAGTTTCTCCGGAGCGAGCCACCTATTTAACGTTAAACATGTGTCAAACACTTGCATGATAAGGGAAAAACAACCGTATTATCATTTCGAGCGACTCACCGATATCGCAGATAAAGATCAGGAATTTGAATTACGCTATCTTCAGCGTCCTTGCGGGCTGACTCGAAATTACCTATTTTGGCAGTCAGTTCAGCAGTCAAAAGGATATTGTGACTGTATAGCGCAATTAGTCGGAAAGTAATGTCATTATTAGTGATATGCTGCTGGCATCTCGCCTCCGAGATCAATATTAATTACAACATACCTTCTAATATCATGATGAAGAATGTCAAAAGTATGACAGAACACTAATCCGCTTGCAATTTCGGTGGCTACCCTTATTTTAAAATCCCAGGATAAATTTGGTACTTGATGCAAATATGTGTACAAATCGCCTTGTTCAGCCCATTCCATAACCAGGCACAAGCAATCATCTCGTTGGAGGGTGCCATAGCTGTTAAAAACGCACCTGTTTAGCGATAGTCGTTAAAAACAAATACAAGTTCCAAGAGCACATTTCAACAACTCACAATCTTATAATATATTGACAATCTCTCAATTCGGTCAATATAGCTACTTGCTTCTCGATAGTACTTAAAGTTCGTGACATTGAGCGAAGATAACCCAAAGTTTTTTCAGCAACCGTCTGCGCAATAAATATTTTCTTTTTAATCATTCCATTTCCTCGCACGACTGGTAGACCGTTTTCCAGCACATCGGTCACGCGGGCACTGGATATGCGTGTACTTTCGATATTGGGCGGCATTATATGAACGTCATCTACATGTGTCATTGCCGAGTGGATGGTCTCCAACTTCGCATCCAATACCTCCATTTTTGTTTGTACGCTCATCTGCGCATCGAAAATGTTTGCAAGGGCTTTCTCGATAACCTGCAAAGATTCTTTAATTTCATCGCGTAGCATTTGATTATCCCGCCGTACTTGTTCGCGCGTTCTTACTATTTGTTGGAGCCCAAGCTCACCAACAGCCAAGTCAAGATCTCTTGTAACGTCGTTAAAATCTCTTTCGATCTGAATGAAGATATTGACATTTGTGTTAGTTACTAATGGAATGCATCGAATCATGTAGAATAGCACACCTCACGCGCAGTAAGAATGCGTATTAATGACGAGGTCTTGCTTATCGTCTGGATAAATGTTTTGCATCTCTCGAGCGCCTTCTGGTAGTTAAGCAAGGCAACGTTGTCTCTTTCTGCAGTTAGCATTTTATTTTGCAGTAATTGATTGGCAGTCTGCACGCGTTCTGACAGATTACGGCATATTCTTTTGTTGTGTTCCGCTATTTCAGTTAAACTAAGTATTTCGTTAGCCAGCAGAGCAATTGCTGCTAGTATCGGGCCTCCTACAGGAATAAAGGTGCTGGCATAACCCACGACACGAGCTACGTTTTGACCAGCGTTAACTATAGTCTCTTTATTCATAAGTTTGTATTATAGTATTCGACCAAGAATAAAGTTTCCTTTGTGTCTAATCATTTCCTTATTCCTTTTGAGACCTTATTTGGCCAATAACGTGGCGTCTTTTGCTATTTTCTTTGAATTCAATTATTGTAACGTCAATATATATAGCATTGTCTTAAAGATAGGAGATATACGGATCAAATATTTTAACTTGTCTGGCTACTACTACCCGCAACTAGAGCTCGGCATTCCGATTTCCAAGTCCTGACTTTTGCGGAAGTTGTAAACCATTTGGTGTAAAACTGTCTCCTCGCGGAGTTTTGCTAAGCATGTTCATTGTAGTAAGCCATTGAACAAATACCGCGAAAACCCGGTTGTTGGAGACATTTTTTCGCTTCGGGGTTGGCAAGCTGGTATGCTTTCTGGATGCTAATTTTATGTGTAATATCTATGAGCGGGCTCGCCTCCGAGCTTTTTGGCGAGGGTAACATAGACTGGATTTTGCAATAATGTCGAGATATTTTCCTTAGTCATCAGAATGAACTACTTATATATCTTTTAGCGTCGCAGAAAAAGTGAAACGCTACTATTTCTAATAAGGACAATAAATTAATTTAGAGTTTGTCCTGTCGCAGAATTTCCGACAGAAAATGCACACGGCGCTGTAGCAAAATTCTCGACACGTTGTATTGCTAATTTTGAATCTGTATTAGTGCTTTGTTTGACTGCGGAGGAAGATTTTATCATGTGGCTTACCGTCTAAATACTTTACAAATCCTGTAATAAGGGGAGAGTACGGGGTACTATGGACAGAGTATTATGTATATGTTCTGATCCATTTCTGAATTTGACCCACTTCCGAATCGGGTCAACCCATTTCCGAATTCTGATATGGGTCAACCCACTTCAGAATTGTTGTATGTGATGATCAACATACTCACTTCATAATTCGCAATAATAATATAATAATAAATGTAATAGTGAACACTCGAACAAGCGAATTTATTTATGAATAGCAAATATGAAAACATAATAGTAATAATAAAAGAAATTTAATGTTTAACGCAGTCGGCATATGCTGAATGCACATTGTTTATTCAATCTACGACAAAAAAAATACATATCCTCTATTGCGTCTTGCTCACTCTGCACCCTCCTCTCACTACTATAGTATTACTCATTTCATAGAATAAGGATCAAACCAAAGGAAATATTTATCCCTCTTTAGTTGCACATTCTCACACTCTACTCCCTACCATTTTACGTATACTCATATTCGCATAATGCATTAATAAACGTCTAATATTCCTGAAATATGATAATTACGATATTGCGTTAACGCGTGCAAATGCTACATGCATTAACAAATGGTGTTGGAGTTCTCCGAATGTCTTTCTGTAGCCAGCGTGTTGTAAATCTCGATGTATAGAACAGATTACATCGTACATATTCTCTCTAACACACGCGGGTTTTTTTGAGTAGTAGAATTTTCATTTTGTCAATATGCATCACGCTGAACATTTGCAGTACCAGTGGTTATATCTTTGATTTGCACTTGTGTCTGAACCGTTAAGGATTTCAATCGCCTGGTTTACGATTTGTTGAGTCGGAATGGCTTTTGTGCGACAATTAAGTGACATATTATTCAAGTAATTCTCCACCAATTCATCACATCTGGCGCGAGAGATGAAGTTAAAAAGATTATTAGACATGTTTGTTATTATTGTTTCCTGACGATGCTAAGTAAAAGACACCGAATTGCAATGTTGATATTCCTCAATTTATAAATCTATGTCATTGTTCGACATGGCATTGGTCTTCATTCTATTTCTTTTTGAAAAATCACTCAACTTATCCTTTTTTGTTATAACGGCCATAATTGCTTTGATCATACGATTCATTATATTCTACTAGTCTGTTGGTAGAGGTGTTAGAGGGAGGTCAATACAAGCTTGGATGTAGTTCAGGAATATTAGACATTTACTACTATGCAGCTGACTTGGAAGCTGTTGTAGCAGAGTTTCCTGACTTGTTAACTAGTCCGGAGACTGCTGTATCGGCACTTAGATCGCAAAATGCAGTTGGTGTGGTAATAAGTGTAAATGCAAGACTGATTGCTCCACACGAAGCGGAGATTAAATAAGCAATGTGGAATTCACTGTCATTTTACCAATACTGACTGTGTTAACGACTAACTGCCAGTTATAAAAAGCGTCAACTAATTAGAGACATTAATTTTTCTTTTTAT
>CAJVPI010001111.1:0-16509 GCA_910592345.1 Paraglomus brasilianum
TTGTATTTACAACTGAACGTAGTTCCACTCCTGCCATAACCCAGATATTCCCCGACGAAATTGCCAGACTGAAAGTTCCCTGAGCCCTGCGGTTCCGTTCTTTCTTGCGGAGCGCTGTTAGAATTGTTCTTACGTGGACGAAACGGATATCTTTGTGGTGGTTCCGATTGAGAATTTTCATTCGGCGACCCAATCATAACATCAGGATGTTCACAGAAATGTTGTTCCTTTGCCTGCTTTGCAAGATACGCATATGCTTTTAGCACCATAGGGTTATCAGATTGAAGATTGAGTGTTTTGGAAATAGATAATATTTTGGATCCTTCTTGTCGCCTTAGAAACCAGTGTTGATGATACGTTGTTAGTACACCATATCGAAGTCTGTTACTAGCCATATACGTATATGCTTGTGATATAACCGTTCGTGCTGTAGAATCAACAGCATAATAATCGGGAAATGTTCGATCACCAAGAGGCAAAATACATTCTTTTTTGACTTCTATTGTCAGTATGAGTTGATCCCCTTTTTTGCCAATAAAGTCTGGCACCCCAACCGTATTACCGAGACATTGATTTGTGAATACAATTTCTTCATCTTTCATTACTCCATTCAGGACGTGAAAGATGTTATGATCCATGGCCATCCGAACTGATTCTTCATTAGCAACCATATCGAATTCGCGGAAATTCGGTTCTTGATATTTTTGTTGTTGTCCAAAGGAACATAAAGCCACTTCATCAAAAAATTCTCTCCATAAAATCAAGTCTGAAGGCGCTGTAAATTCTCCTTTTGTCGTTGCTCTACTAGAACTCAGTTCATTGGAGTATTCAAGATTAGGTGGAATAAGAGATAAGACCTGATCCTGACTTAGAAGGACTAGAAAAAGAATAGAACGTGGGTTCAACTTTAGTTAGTAGTATTCTCCTGGTAAACTCTCAGCATAAGAAAACAAGTATTTGATATTAGATGATCCATCACTTGTGCACTTGGCATGATTGCTGAACTATTAAATAAAAAATATCGAGTCAGATTAAATGTTACTTTAATTAATATTACCAATTGTTGCTTACCTCTGAAATAAATAATTCCGGTGTTTCATCAAAACTCTTAAACCGCTTGAGTACAACAGTTTCTATCATCCCATACGTTTTATATTTGGCAGTATAAACTGTTCCATAACCACCAGCTCCGATCTCTTTAATTTGATCAAAGTCACTATACTGTATGTGCTTTACATTATATCCGTTAATTTGTATTATAAGAACAATTTTTGTGAAATCAAACAGAGTTCTTATAACCAGCTCTGACTGTATATGATTTTTTCCTTCTAGCATGACCTGTGCTTCAGGCACATTAACGAGGTCAAAGTTAAACTCATTCTCATCAAAGAAACTGAAAGATTTTAGACGCTTTAGACAACTATAGTCAATTTTTTATTTGGAATATAATTGAAGACAAAAAACAAATCAGATCATGGATACTACTAATGACTATTCATACAAACGAAGAAATGATTTTGCTAGTTTCCCAGAAATTAAGCAGACTTTTTTGTGAATTTCGTCTGGTGCTTTCATCTTACTGTCACTAGTAGTCAAATAAACATAATAATCATTCTCGTCCAGGGAATTTCGATCTGATGGATCATATGTCTCGTCAATGCATTTTGAAAAAAAGTCGTAAACAGAAAGGTTATGACGGGTTATGGTGGTGGTAAATAGATCGGGAAGTTTAGTTTTGTGCTTTGCATAAGGTTGTTCGGATACTTGTAGAAATATCTTCTTGCAATCATGATTGTAAATAAAAAAATCGACCACAGCTGCGTCTCGCCAACAAATATAAACTGTTCCTGGATGAATGGTCGGAAGCTCGACAGGAATATCGTTATGAATGATGATGTTTTGGGCAGATATTTGAATTTTTTCTTTTTCTTTTTTTTGTGTTAGATCCATATACTCCATTTCAACAATATTGGCACTCATAGCTGCCATCCGAAAGCGATGTTGCACACAGAGCTCTAGCACCTGCCAGCTTATCGTTTTATCCCCTCTCAATATGCTGATGGCATTTTTTGTGTGGCTGTCGTCAAACGCTTTAAATATTGCCATCCCAGAATTTTCCCACGAATCTGGTACATCATCCATAGGTGATCCCATAAAAATTTTTGCTGCAAATACGGTGCTTTCCTTGACATCTTCTTTCATTCTCTTCTTATCCAACAAATAATCTGTTGCATCCTTAGTATAAAGTTTCATCACGTTGTCTACCCCATTATGACGTTCCTTATCCCAAATCTTCATGAAGCGGCCGAGTTCTCTAGGTATACCACCGACAAAGTTCCTTAGGAAACCAGTATCGGGAGGCAAACTGTCTGTGAAACGATTGGTCATTTTAGCCCATTCATCGTTGTTGTAGGGTGAAATACGTGTAAATAGTCTCGAGTTTCCATCAATTGCTGTTTTACCGCCATGATAGGAAGATGTGAAGGCAAATAGGACGGCACCTCGTTGGACATTGAAGTTATTCCAGTCGGAGAATATCCTACCAATAGGATTGCTTCCCCATGATATAGTGGTCGGCGCCTTGTTATACTCCAGAACTGCCTCATGATCCACAAGGAACGCATTATATTGGTCTATGCAAATAACAACAGGAACCCGAACTGTCCTCTGGAGATCTTCAATGAGAAAATTGAAGAGTACGACCGAATTTTGAATATCCTTTGCTGCTTCCATAGCCGCATCAAACATTGTAACTTTTGATGATGACGGAAGTTGCTTTAGCAAGTCCTGATTTCGCAAGGCCCATGATTCCAAAAACTCGCACACTTTCTGATTGATCCATCGTGTACCATTCGTAAAAAATTTGGATTCTCAATGAGTCGGTCAATCTATATAAGTCATTAAGTCGGAACGGCTCAATCGCGAGGGACTTTTATTCGGCTCCAACTGTCTTAGTTGGATGTGTCTCGATAAGTCGGTCTCACGTGACAATTTGTAAGGCATAATAATAATACAGTTTCTTTAATTTAATTGGTGGACCACACCCCATACGATATTAATTGTCCAATAGAATTACTTATACATTGGCTACACAAATATACTATAATCATAGATAAATATGTCATGCATTACAATCAAAGAGCTAAGATC
This sequence comes from Paraglomus brasilianum, assembly GCA_910592345.1. NCBI lineage: Eukaryota > Fungi > Glomeromycota > Glomeromycetes > Paraglomerales > Paraglomeraceae > Paraglomus > Paraglomus brasilianum. The sequence continues at coordinate 3,151 of CAJVPI010001111.1, forward strand.
ATACGATTAAAGTTATACTAGACATGTCATTAGATCATACGATTAAAGCATAAATATATCATTAGAATCGTACGATAGACATGCATTAGAATCATACGATTAAAGCACTAGACTGTCATTAGATGTCGTTAGAATCATGCGATTAAAGCGCTAGTCATGTCATTAGATCATACGATTAAAGCAATAACAATAAACATGTCTTAGAATCATACGATCAAAACACTAAGATGTAGACGTTATAGATTTGTGTACTAAGAATTATCTATAAATAAAGGTAATTGAGATCCCTCTGTCTTCGTTGACAAGTTAATTCTCTAAGACAAGCTAGTTTGCAAGATTATTTTGCGATGTAATTATATAAATGTATTACTATTAATAATAAACGGTTTAATTAAATGTATATATTTAATCACGTGATTCTCCATAAGTCGGCCATTTGAGGCGGGCTACTGTTGGCCGACTTATCGAGACTGACTATAGTTTCAAAATTATGATGTACTGTATTTCCTTGACTAAAGTACTTTCCCTCCCCCCCGGAGCAAAGTACCCTTCAGCAATTTTGAGGCCTGATTTTGTAAGACAACCGGGTACTATTTTCGAAAATTATCGAGTAAAATACCCGGGTTATAAACGAATAATCCCATTGTAATAGTAAAATTAACCATATAACAGTATATATACAAAAGTGATGAGAATTTTTTTTGTGCATACAAATAAAATTCTATTTGTCAACTCAATCTTACTCCAATTTTTGTAGAATAAATTTTACATCAATTATAATAAAATTATGCTTTCTAACTTTGGATAATTATTGCTACTAATACTAATACTAAGGCAATTTCAGTCTGAATATTCAAAAGTGCTAGACTGGCTCTCTAAAAGTCCCAGACCTCTATCCAATTGGAAATATGAAAAGAAGAGTTGAACAGAAGGTAAATAAATGCTCTGTTACAAAATATGGTTGATTTCAAACATTTTATAAAAGAATTAATTAGTAGACTCTTCGACTTACTTGATTAATAACATGCCTAGACATATTGGTGATCTGATTACAGGATAGGGAAACAAGATCAAAGACCAAAATTTTATACCAATTTTTATTATCCTTGATAAACTTTACACAAATTTCAAGCCAATCCAGCTGTTAGTATTAGTTATTGAACTGTCAACTAATTGGTAATTCTCATAACTTTTGCAATGCACTGTACATGTGGATTTAGAGAATTATATTCCAGAGTCCGTTTTAATGATTTCTTAAATTAGTTGCAACGTCGTTTTTGTTTTTGTTTTTTTTTTTTTTTGCTACTATACGAATAGTTATATTTTTGTAGTAGCTATGCCTCTTGTGGATACTACTTAGCATGACAAGAATAATTATAATGAAGAGAAAAAGTATTAGGCCTATCATCAGGAAAAATCTAAAATAAGGAATGTGCAATGTGCAATGTAACACACGCGTTGAGAACGAGATTTATTCACTTGAAAAATTTTTTAAAATTCAAACTATGTCGTTAGCATCAGGGACTGTTAATATCCAGCAATTGATAACTTAGTTCAATCCTCCTTGGAAAGTGAAAATATACAGTAGGATGCAAAAGTATCCCCCACACTTCTAATTCGGGACACGAATGAGTAAATGCTTTGAAAGTTTCCCTGTATATAGTTTATAATAAACCCTAATCCCTTGTAAAATTTCAGCTTGATTGAATGTCTCCAGCAAAAATTTACAAACATCCAATATTTGCCTCTAAAACATATAAAAAACATATTAAAAACCCTACATTGCTTATTTCAATTTATACTTCAAAAATCCATATCTCCACATGTTTCTAATTGATTTGCGGGATCTTTTTTTTTGTTTTGTTTATCAAACTAATTTCTACGTATTTCTTTAGATGTGGTAGTCAAAAACGCTATTATACTTGACAAGACACGTGAACAATCTTTATAAGTATCATTATGCCGCACAATTGTTTGTATTTTGTAGTAGATATCACACAGTAATTTGTTTTAAAATTACATAAATGCAATTTGATGGTGCAGAGAAACAAAATAAAAAAAAATCACAAAATTTGGTTAGAGAAGTGTTGAGATATGAATTTTTGAACTCTTATGACTGAAAACCCGAAATATGTAATGGTAAAAACTTTGGTGTCAAGCCAAATTGACAATGTCTACTATGCTATGAACAAGCATGTTATGTTGCAATTAGTTCGAAGCAATGAAATATGTACATCAACACTAGTGAGTGAGTTTGCTAGATTATACTCACTTTCAACACACAAGTACAATAATAATAGCGACAACTTTAGAAGACACTTACTATTACGGAGCGCAACAAACTAATAAATGGGTTTACTGAGTATAATAATAACTATTGCATGGTTGCTGATAGAGAGTTTTACCATTGTTACTCTTAATATGGATTCTGCTCTGTATGTGGAATACTCCGAGGTAGTCCCGTGTGGTGCATTTGCGGTTATAAAGAATTATCCGATGGAGGGACTAGCAACAATAAGCAACTCGATGAGTTTATTAAGAAATCTCAATTACAAACAAACTCACCAAATGAGCACTATTTGGAATGGATTCCATTTGACTGTATTGATGATAGGGGAGATAATAAGGCATATTTGTGTGGTCTACCTACTCGTGCGTGTGTTAAATTGATTCCGCTTGAGATAACAGATGAGACAGATTATGACAAGGTAAACTATTTACTTATGCGTCATGTTTATTGAATATTTAAATAATTATTGACTTATTATTATGTATCATTTCCACTAGTTATGTGATTGGGTTACCATCAGATTCACATATATGCAAGTGAAGAAAAGTATTGTCTGATAAAATGTGAGGATGGATTATGTCTGGCATGTACATGTCCATTAGAACTTAAGATAAATGCATTCTGTTATCGTTGTAAAGCACCACGACCTCTCGATTGGACTACGGGCAACAAGTCATTGGATTCATTTATTATTGAATCATGGAGATGCGTATACTCTCTATTGACAAACATACAAGAGATGGCATCATTACGTCGTGGATGCACACATATTAATATAGCAGAATGGAGAACAAATGAATTGACACGCGTGACACTCAAAAAGATAGTTGACGAACAAAACGATCAGTTATTTGATTTTCATCAGGTAAATTATTTCGCGTATGGTATCGTTTAACGACTGTATTTGTTACTCAAATAAATAACTAAGGAATATCCAGAGATATTAACACCCGCGAATATTGGATAATTGGGATCACTCAGGAGCCATCTACTTAAACAGCTCTAGAGGTCCACTTTAGCTGTGCTTAATAAAGGACACACAAAATCAGGAGCCATCTACTTCAACAGCTTTAGCGGACCCCGTAGCCGTGCCAATAAAGGACACATTAAATCAGGAGCCATTTACTCGGGGATATTATTTGGTTTTCTACCACGACATGCACTCATTATTGGATAGATTTATACAACTTAGCGAATATGTACAGTACATGCAGTATGACGACTTTTACGAACTCGAAGAGATCGGATCTGGTGGTTATGCAACAGTTTATACTGCCAAATATAGAAACTATTCAGGAAAGAGTATGCCACAAACTGTTGTATTCAAACGGTTAAGAGTTTTGATGAAATGCCGGAATTATTTATTTCCGAGGTAAGCAATAATTGGCAGTATTAATTAAAGTGATATTTAATTTGACGCAGTATTTATTTTTATTTAATAGTTCAGAAATCATGCCAAGTGTTTGCAGTGGTCATTCCTTAAAATTTATGGAGTCACACAAGACCCAGAAACAAAAGAGTACATGATTGTCATCAATATGCTAATACTAACAGTGGTAGTCTTTTGTCTTATTTGGATCAAAATATTAACAACTTGACGTGGAAGATGAAATTAGTACATTTGAGGCGTATTGCATATTATCTGTATAATATTCATGGCAAATCAAGTCACCCACTGATATGCGATCTTGGTCAGTGAATTCACACAAGTCAAATCCAACCATTCAAGTTGTTTTACCCTTTATTGCACCGGAAGTCTTCCATACTTGCAAATTTACTCAGAAATCAGATGTGTATTCTTTTGGTATCATTATGTATTTGATTGCTACCGGTGAACCACCTTTTAGAGATAGGCAGTTCGATAGAGATTTGTATGCAACATTATGGGCGGACTACGACCATCGATGCCTGAATCCGCGCCAGAGAAATACAAGAAACTTGCCGAGCGGTGTTGTGATGCTGATCCTGATAAGCGTCCAGATGCATTGAAACTTTATATTAATATTAATATTAACAAGGTTATTGACGAGGATGACAACGCGTGGAATACCATCTGTCATAATGATGTAAAACCCTTATCACGCCTCGAGAAGGAGAGTAAATATTCTAATACGCTCTTACCTACTGGAGATTTTCCTAAATCAAGAAAAAATTCTCATCAGTTACCTCACTTAACAGATTTCAGCTTGCCAAGTTTAGAGTAGGTTGACGGGGAGTAATGGGGGTAGTTTGGATTTAGTGGGGGTAGTTTGGATTTAGTGGCGGTTACAAAGACTTTTGTAAACAAAGTTATTAGCATCGACCACTGCTTACGATTTAGTGACCCACTCTCGAATAAACTTGTAATTCGCAGTTTATACGAGTTTTATTCACGAGTTTACAATTAAACACAATATTCTTCTATATACTGTATGTCAATATGAGTTGAATTAAAATAAAATCGTGCACGTTTACTGCTCAACATTGTCAAATCTATCAAGTTGCACCCACCATGTTCTCTTTTCTTGACAGAGGATTGGTTAATAAAACGTTATCCTATATACAGAAATTGTTTGCGTCAATGAGCCATCCGCAGTCAGTTCTGGATCAAAAATGGAAATCTCGAGCTTGATATGTATGTATCATTGCACAAATCGGAAAAATTCCTAGTGGTTCAATAAAATTTGATCGAACTATTCTCAATATGGGTAATAGTAAAAATAATACATGACCCTGCATATCTTAAATATCTTAACAACGAACGCCATGTTGACCAGTGGTCAATGGCCACACTCACAAGAACATTCACACACTTGTAGACATTCAGTTATTATTTAACACCAGTACAAAAATCGAACATTTATTTATATTTATTCAATACAAAAGTCGAACATTTCGTATTTAAGCTCGACACACAAAGACTTCCTCTATTAATAATATTATTCGCACAAAAGATCCAACCCAGATTAATTAATTGGACAGATCATATTCAACACACAGAACATGAATATAATTATCGTCTTCAAGGTCCAGCAGTGCTATTAGTTAAAGTGGCATTGTCCTTCGGGTTATACAATTCGAGCGTGCCGTTTTCTGACTTGACAGGTACAGTGTCTCCTTGAAGATCTGCTTGAGTTTGGCGTCGCTCGATTCCGTGGACAGAGCGGTCGAATGGTGCGGCGAAGGCAAGACCGAGCAAAGCAAAGAGAGCGAAAAGAGCAACGATTTGAGAGTATTGCATTTTGGTTGGATGAAGATTGTGATGGTATTGTTTGTTTGATAATTGGAATGATATTACAATCGAGGTGGTTTGATGATGTTGATGATGTGTTTGTTTGATGGTAGCCCAGCTACGATTTGTATTGTCGAGGAATCTTTTTGATTGAATCTTTTTGATTGAAAATTTCTGACGGATTGATGCGCTGCTTTTATTTCTTTCTGCTCTCGAGTTGACAGACTTGCCTCCTGTTTCAAACTCGGCGTACAAGTGATACTTTATGCATAGACAAATTTATCGGATTACGACAGCAGATTGCTATTTTTATTCATCCTTAACCAAGTTAAGCAATCTCTTACCAGGGGCCGCATTATGGAATATCAAGCCCCACTATGATCAATGTTACATCTGACTAAATAAATTAATCAGACAATGTCCACATTGAAATCAAGTTCTATCCAACGTAGTCGAATTCTTTTTTTGTCGTTAGGTCTCATACTAATTAATATCTGCTAATGTTGTGCATATCAACACTCTTAGCAAACCTCGTATTTGTGTCACTTATTATCAAGCCCTAAAGGAAATAGTGCTCCTTAGTGACGATGCCATGCCGTCAAATCGCTATTGGACTGGGGCTGATTGATTCTTCATCGAAAATTCTATAATAAGGCCAAGTTAGGACTGTAATGTACATATAAGGGAATACAATGACTACCTGTATCACGGAACAACCATTCACTGTCTTAAAATACAGGATTTTGTAAAAAAAGAAAAAAGGCTTTATCGGATACGCCCCGTCCCTACCATGGTCTATCGATAATCTTGTAGACATTCATTCATCTTGCAAATGATACAAGTGATACGACAGATCACCCATGCACACAAGCATAACTGAGTTTGTGAGAGAAAAACATTGTTGAAGATCTTACTAATAGACGTTCTACAATGCATTGGATAATGAGAATGCGGATCTTCATTTGTTCAGCGATGCGATATTTGCGACTGGCCACGAAGTCGTGACATTTTTATTTTGTTCTCGATGGTCTTTATTTATCTTTGTGACATTCCGCTTTGTATCCTGAGCGAATTGTTTGTAATCTAGATTTCAGGAGCTACCAACAGAATGTGGGCATGCAGAATGTTTAATGGTTTCGTTTCCAAATATTCTGTTACCATTGTTTTGACTGCTCTTTACGTTATCGCCTTGTTGACACCAGTAAAAAGTCGTACGCTGACATGTCTTTGGCAGAAAAGAAACCCACAACATGCTGTTTTACTTTCTGCAATGCATCCCTCGATTGTAGTCAATATTTTTATTTTGAGTTTGTTGTTGTTTACCCATGTTTCATAGCTCTGAAACCTGTTAAATTCTGCAGGGGTTTCTGGATGCTTCAACTCCCTGTGTAGCAACAATTCTTGGCGAGGCCATTGGTTCACGTTCTTGGCAAAACGACATCATCATTAGCTAGTTGCAATTATTGTCGGACTGCTTCCGCGCAAATATTTTTAACTCGCATTGACGGATTTCTTTTTCTTGCGAAGGAAATACTGGATTCTTTTATTTACAAAATCCAGCTGCATAGAGTATAGGCGCGGTATAACAGTTGCATGGCGTGCTATATCTACAGCATTAGCACTTTGCTGTCCGTGCTCAAAGGCTTTATTTACTCAAGACGCAACTTTTATTTGAGGTGAATATCGTTCAAAGTACGCGTGCGCACTCCAAAAAAAAAAAATATATATATAGAGTTACATACAATTCTCTTTACTATACTGCGCTCTCTTATCAAAAAGTATTACCATTCAATGACTTTTTTGATCAGTCATCAACAATCGGTGCTTATTAATATACTCGACTACATTTGTATCACAATACTCTTCCCATCCACACTTACCATCTCTCAACATCTTTCTGATAAAAGTGGAACTCACATTTCCTCCATCTCCATTGATATATACAGTAAACTCGTTCCAAACCCCTCTCCCGTATACCATATCTAGAATTTTTTCGCATTTCCGTCTTTGGTTATTACTGTCACCAACTGCCCGTCCAACAATGACTAGTCCACCATCACAGCCAGAAACGCCAGTCCTAATAGCGTGATCGCTACCGCAGACATAATATACAAAGACTTTACGATTGATTTGATCTTGCAAGAATTCCTGCATTCGTCTAATTACGTACACAAAATCGACAAAATTGTCTTCATTAGCCTTTGCTTCCCATGTGCAGACATCGATCCAATTTGAATGCATCGTAGCCAATTGACACATAGTTATCCTATGGTCAACGTCGATTGCAAAACGGCCTAGCTTGCTTCGGACGTAAAGATCCTGTGATGGCGACAAGAATCCGCCAATGACTATGTTGTTTGGCGAGGATTTTTCTAGTGCTGACTTGGCTAGTTCGAGATTGTGAACATGATATGTATGTATCGGATTGAATGAACCTGTTGTCAGAAGAACTATTAGCCGACTAGCAGAAGACAAAGACGATGAAATGTTGCCTCTGAGCTTGGAAAGCGGCGTAAGGATGCTTTGATTAGAAAAACAGGACATTGTATTGACATAAATGAGTCGTTCTGCAGGGTCGAGGAGTATCACTGTTACACTTGTCCTCATTTTAAAGTTTGTATAACTTAGTTACACAAATTCTTGTTATTATCTAAACAACTATAGTTAGTCAAAGAACTGCTACTTAAAACGCTTGTGCAGATCTTAGACTTTATGTCCAACATTAAGGCGAAACGCATTCAAATGGTTGGAATTTCTTGTTATTTAGAATTTGTCTGGTAGTTGGTAAAAGTGTTGCTGCTGAGGGGTGATTGTATCGAGCTTAGCGGCCGGAATACAACAGGAAACATGATGGGCAAAAGTTAAGGGATCATAATATGAAAGAATCGGCGAGATTCATTTACTATCGCTATACATTTCACGGATACAATTTAAAATTATCAGCAGTTTTATACCTCGCTTAACTGAAATCTATGTTTATTAAGCAGTCTCATGTTCAAATATCAGCCATCCGACTAGTCGAATTTTGATGTGAGCTTCATCCGTTTAGGCTCAGATTCAAACAGCACAAAGTATTCATCGAAATATGTTCACAAAGAAGTAACACGTCCTCTCGTAAAATTAACGGAATTTTTCTGGTTTGTTCATAAGCATTTCAATCACAGTTGAAACTGCCAATCTCTTCTGCTTTAAAGGGATGTTCGAAGAAAAAAAAAAGGTACAGTACAACGACAACGACAACGACAACAACAAATGCAAACACCAGAAAGAAAAGATTCCAGAGAAAATGACGCCAATATCCTTCAAATATTCGATGAGCCGAAATGCCGTCATTACCACTCATAGCTGTAAAAACTATTGTGTTTGGCTCATCATCCCATTCCATGCTTAATTCCGCATGTAGACAAGTCACCGTCTTCTGCGTTTTCGCCTTCGATCGGTATCCCTATCCGAAGAGCTTGCATCTGAGGAGCTGTCCGACGCAGAGCTGCTGTCAGCGGACTCGCTTGAAGAATACTCGTCGCTTGATGATCCACTTGAGCTTTCATCGCTATCACTATCACTGTCAGTGTCATTCGTTGAGGATGCGGATGCTCCATCAGATGACCTATCAACGAGTTTGCGCTAGTATAATGCACTTTTTCTTTATAAATCTAAACGATCACAATTGACCAAAATACTCACCTGGAGTAAGCTCGCTTTCTCTTTTTTTCCTTCTCTTCCAACAATTTATCGGCTACTCCCCTTCTTTTAAACAAGACGACTTGTTAACCAAGCTGCTCAAATTAAAAACACTCAATGTCAATCGTAAACAGACTATACTTTGTTTTAAATTCTTCCGGAAGATCGGTATTTATTGGCTTCAGCGGTTTTGTCAGCTGTTGGGTTCTAGTAGGTCGCGCTCTATAGACTCGGGAATTCTTACATTCGAACGTCTTGTTGCGAGCGATATTGATCATTAATTAAAGTTGTGAAAAAACAAATAATACACCAACTGTCTTACCCAATGTCCGTACTCTAGACATTTTTGACATTGAGTCGAAGGGCTTGCTCTTGAAGTAGTGCTTGGATACCTATGAAGGAGTTGAATATATCGACATTCATATGGTAGGTCAACAAGATGGCGAAAGTTGTAACTAACCTTCGCCCGGAGGCACCACTGCCGAACATAATAATAACGATTAATGCGGTCTTTTAGCTTCATTGTGGTAAATCAAAAAAATAATAAAATCGTTACGTCACTCAACTATGGATCGACAAGATTTATTCCATTACTATAACTATTGATACCAGTTCAGATGCCTGGCTTGCGTATGCTATTGATACTACTAATACTAGTGTTACCCAAGTGGTAATAGTAGTAAGATGGTAATAGAATCCAGGCGGGACTGCAATTTGTGGCTATCCCGATTCTTTCGTAAATGCTTGCACATATTTTATCCATGCTACCTAATCTCGCCTACGACTCCTATTTCTGTAACTCCGACACATCTGGTGCATATCCTTACTAAATATATTCACTACACCAGATAAGGACATTAATATTAATATTAATAGTAATTAACGTTAATGAAAATTACCCATTACCGTTACTACAAAGAGAAAAGTCGAACTGGTTTTCTGTGTAATATCAGAGATATATCGATATGTATATTTCATTCGTTTGCACTCTTGAAATAAATTTACTAAATAAAAAGTGCATAATTGTAATCATTTATTTTGCTCGCATTAGTCTTGGCAGTGCTGAAACAAAAAAGGTTTGGCGTAAGACTTTGTTTGAAAGTCATCAGGCATATGCTTTTATGCATGATTTTTAATATGTCTGACTACATAATTAAATACTTTTGTGTTCTTAAAACGCACGTGTTACAATTCGTCGCTAACAATTCCACGATAGAGAGATGTTATTTGTCATTTGGAAAACAAAGACAGGCGACATTCTATGTAAAGTACAGTCGTTTATTTATTTGTCATTTGGAGTTTGCCCCACGATCGGAAAATATCCGAAGCCGCGAGCTAGTCCATCGATGTGCATCAAAACTTGATACTCTGAAATACCACCACTATTACTTGGATATTAAGCACCAAGCATATAACAGTTGTCTTATTAACTCCCTTTAGAAAGGGACACAAATAATCCTAATTTTTATGCTGAATCTATTCGAGATTATTTTGTTGTTACATCCAAAAATTAAGCAAACTATTAAAAAAGGTTTTTAATTTAACTTGCGGTTTGCTTCATATTGTGACCAACACTAATTTTTAGTTGCAACATAATTCCAATTACTTCTATACTCTAACTTTTTTTTTTTTAAAAAAAAAAGTCTTTCTTCTTGGTAAATTTAATAAGCAATTCTTTCTTAATTTAAATAATTTTGAATTTTGCAGCCTATTTTTGCCTTATTCTCCTTTTTAATTTAAATGTTGGTTTGGATGTAGGATAGTTCTTTTACCAAATAACCCGGTATAAAATTATTTAATTGGTTGTGGGCAAGTAATATCTCTAAATTTATTTTCCACAATTAAAAAAAAGTACTATAGGAAAAATACTCTTGCTATTGTTACTTTCTTCGGTAATGTCAAAAACACAATAGTTGTAAACGTGGCTAATGGGGTAGCAAAGGTTGATCTTACCATCACTTTATTTTTGCGTTCCGGAGTTTCTTCAGTAATGTGTTGGACTTGCATTGTTTCGTATTCATAATTTGCATGCACGACATATTCTACTCTTTGCATGTTTCTACATTTTATGATATATCATTGCTTTAATAATGTCCTCCAACCCGTTTGACACATTTTCTTACTTCGAGTTCGCGCAGACTATTCTGAGACTTTGCTAAATGGCTAACAAGCTCCCGGAAGAGTAATAGGATCGGTTGTAGATAAATCTACATCAAGATTTATGCCAAAAAAAATCCAATCGCTTTTGTTTCAAGGTATTGATTCTCGTATTGCACGTCGCGTATTTCTTGTCGACAGCGAATTACAAGTGATTTCTCAATCAATTACAACTATGTACATACTCTCAACGCGTAGGAAACGCGGAAAATACTTGAATTCAGAACTAAATAATCTTAGCCTTATTCGATGCTACTATCTGTCACGCCCTAGCAGAGCGCGATCCATTGAATAGCTGTTGAGAATTACCTATTCAATAATACAAATTCTCTGTGCGTACTCGTAAACTGTCTTCATTGTGACTTCTCCATGCCATTTATGCTTAAAACACGCATTCACTTAGCGCCGCTGGACTTGAAATTTCATATCAACAGAGTCACTTATGTATCCTTCGCAGCGGAATATAGCTCAATTACTGTAATTCTAAATTATTAAACCGACGAAAAGACTATCCGTATTTACGTATAAATAATAGCGACTTGTTTATATCATTCAAGCGTAACACGTAGAGTGAGTCGACTTATTTACTGATCTTACAATTAGTGAATCACTTACTGATGTATTTTCTATGCGGCAAATAAGATAAACTTATTAAATTGCGAATCGGACAGTATGGCGTTTGGTAACGATAAATCTCATTTTTAAAGTGATGGCAAAGCTCGAGTTGATGACTTCAAAAAAACAGTGGTGTGGAGTGATGTTATGGGGTCGTTGCAAAAGTGGTCATTAATATCAAGTGTGCTCTCACCAGTTCAAGCAGAAATGTGAATAATTTGATAAAACTTTAATTTCTACTATTTCTACCCACGAAATTGATTGGTTATTGCAAATGATGCTTTCTTGTATAATAAATTAGATAATCGACTTGATCTTGTCGCTACCACGAACTTTTCAACGAGCAGACCTTTGGGTTTTTGTTCAATGGTTGGCGTGGGATCTTAAAAGAAGATACTGTGGCATTATGTTCATTTTTCATATAAACGAATAATACAAAGATGCTTGAACTATTAGACATTGTAGCACAGTGACTGTCATCAATTGCCATGGAAAAACAAGAATGTTGTTTATTGAATTGTGCCAGTTTAACGATTCTTTGTCTATGACGTTCGCGATGAACCGTGGTAGTCGTTATGTGCATCAATGAGATAAATATGAAAATCGATATTTAATACGCAGTAGTATATAGTTGCATAATAAGTCTTGATGTGAGGGATCAGTTTGATCAGCGCGATGACACTTTATCCTGAACCACCTCGACAGATACTTCCGAAAAGTCTGTGGCTTGTACTTCAGTTCCAATACCAACCAGCTCCCTGCGCAAAGCTTCTTTGCTCGATGCATACAACATTTTACTGCGAACTTTTGAGCTTTCTGGAGTCCTATTGTTTAAATCAAAATTGAGATATATATTCAGTATCAATTTTCTGACGTCTCGTCATAGCCGACCCGAGTTCACAGAGATGCATCTAATCTGCTCGGCTAGGCATTTGCTGCTCTAATTCTTTGGAAAAAAAATCTTACCATGAATAAAATACTAATTTATTGCGAGGGCCGTCCGCTGTTTCATAGTCGAAATCGTAAATTGCGTAACGAGGTTCGTTCGCAGGCAGCGCGGCAACAAAATCATCATAACTTGCAGTTTCTGCTGACTTGTCAAAGACTATTGTTGACAGGTCGTCCGAGATCTTGAACATGACATATTTGTACTTTTTCTTCAATTTTAGTTCTTGGAAAATATTCAAGCACTCAGAGTCGACAGAAACACCGCTCGACTAATTAAAATAGTAAAAGAATAAGTCCGCGAATGACGACGTTTGCACAATATATGGGACAAAATGAGTAGATTAACCAATGTAACCGTCATACCTACCATGTTGACTTATACTGTAGTAGAGGGTATGTGCGAAAAAAAAAGGAACTTTGAGCTGTATAAATACAAGTGAGCGATTGGTTACTCGAA
>CAJVPI010001112.1:0-16451 GCA_910592345.1 Paraglomus brasilianum
TATTCTTTCCTTGAAATTTATGGAGCCACACAAGACCCAGAAACAAAAGAGTACATGATTGTTATGCAATATGCTAATAATGGTAATCTTTTGTCTTATTTGGATCAAAATATTAACAAATTGACATGGAGGAAGAAATTTAGATATTTGAGCGATATTGCACGTTATCTGGCTATCATTCATGATGTGGGATTAGTACATTGCAATCTTCATGGCGGAAACGTAGTTATGCATGGCAATAGGTATGAGATACAATCATTTATTTGCGATCTTGGTCTTTCTCAATCGGTGGATTCACATGAACCAAATTCAACCATTCGAGGCGCTTTACCCTTTATTGCACCAGAAGTCTTTCACACTCGTAAATTTACTCAGAAATCAGACGTATATTCTTTTGGTATTATTATGTATTTAATTGCCACTGGTGACCCACCTTTTCGAGATAGAGAACTCGATAGAGACTTACTATACGATATTATGGGTGGACTACGACCAACGATGCCTGATTCAGCGCCAGAGGAATACAAGAAACTTGCCGAGCGGTGCTGTGATGCTGATCCTGATAAGCGTCCAGATACAGAGACACTTAAAAATGATATTGGCAATCTTTCTAAGATTAACAACAACGCATTGGATACCATCTATCATAATGATGTAAAATCCTTGTCACGTCTCGAGAAGGAGACTAAATACTCTAGTAAGCTCTTACCTACTAAAGATTTGCCCGAACCGAGAAACAGTTATGATTTTTGATTCAGTTGCGGGTATGACGACAGTAAGTGGTTACGTGTTGATATTAAATAAAGTCAATTTACAATATTGACCTCTTCCGTTGTCTTATAATTTATGACTCAAAATTTTGAATAAAACAGTCTTACACGAGTTTTAACCGTCTTTTAATTAAATGCGATGACATGAGTTAACAAGATTCCGAAATAAAAATCGGTGCACGACGTTGACGTGTTCTATCGATTCAATCACAACTATGTTTATCTATGAGCGGGTAAGATTACCCGAGAGCGTTTGAGTATTGAAGAAAGATTGAGTACACTATTTGAAACATCGAGAACCAACTAATTAAATTTTATAATTAGTTTGTTCTATTTGTTCACGTCAGTCATAAATGCGACATATTCTTGTCAAGGAGAAAAGCAAGCAAAACTTCAGTATAGTCCTATGTTTTATAGGCAAGGAAGTTTTATAACGGAAATTATGTACACGAAGTTCTTGTGTATATGGCATTAGTTGAAGCTAACAATAAATATATAGTTGTTCCCAGTGCTAGTTATGAAAGAATTATATGAATATCCCTTGTACAGATTACCCAAAATTTTGTGATCGAACGTTAAAAATAGCCAATATGTGAAGTAAAATTTTCACTAATACAATCAACAATTGTGCTTTTGATGCGACTTTTTATCCTTAAGTAAAAAAAAAATTAAAATGAGTAAGCATAAATTTCTGACAATTTGGTTGTATAAACCGTTAAAATATCCAACTTTTGTTATATAAATTCTAGCATTGAGCAACTAATGAAATGATCATCTCATTGAAAAACTTTATCCTGTTTGTTAGTAAACAATGCGCGTCTAATTGTGAGACGTGCTGGATTCTGGTAAATGTCTAACGATATATAATTGCAGAACTCAAATTTTAGAAAAATTTACACTTTAAATTGGTATTCAGCGAAATCTAAACCAATTGTCAGAAATATTATTATTATATTTACATATTTTAAAATATGGCAAATTTTTTTACTTAAAAATAAAAAGTCGCATCAAAAATTGGGTTCATTGACTTGCATTATGGCTAAAATTTTAACGAAAATCTTTATCCTTGACAGCATCAAATAAAAGTTGCAAACCGCATACAGAGACATTGTGGACAAATTTACTTATCACACCATGACTGATTTACTAGTAAAAAATCCTGACTACTTTTAACATTCAATCAGCAAAATTTCAGGTGATCATTCACTTCTGTTAGGGCACTGGAGAGTATTGGGAAAGTGATATAGTAGTAGGCTTACTAAATGAGTTTGGAGGGTGGAAACACAAAAATCAAAGAGGGCATCTATGATTGCTTTTAAGACTGTAGAGTTGTCCAAAAACCTTACCATATGTTATGGTTTATAGTACTTAGTGAATTCTTGCACTTTTGTTGTTTATGACATAGCTCTGTGCCTCTTTCTCGGACGTGTTCAAGGCCAAACTGTCAATGTAAACGCGAGAAAAGAGATAACACTTTCAACAAAGCAATCACTATTGATATTTTATACTTTTTTGCCACATCTTCTATATTAATATAATCCCAAAAATTTTGACTTGCCTAAAAACCTCTTTTTGAGCATTAATACAAGTGAGTCTCGATATAACGACACTGCTATATAACGTCAGAAATCTTAGAACGAAAATTTTATATTGCTTAGTTGTCGTATGTAAGTTAATACATTCTCGATATAAGGACATTCTCGATATAGGATTGGAACCGAGTGCCGTTATATCGAGACCCACTTGTAGTTACGGTTTGGAAATGTAAAGAAGAAAAAGGATCCCCTGTTATCGACAAAAGCCTTAGTTTTCTCCGAAGTAGTATACCGCTAAACTTGAGATGAAGGACTTGTTCGGTATTTCATTGACTGCTAAAGTCAATCGGCATGCCCGAAGGACACCAAATCATGTGACATTTGTCATTATTCGGAGATTACCGTATTCGGTCTTTTTTAAGTGGCACCATCGTGTTCCGATTAGTTTATTAGCCGATGCGCTCTGATGATAGACATGGCCCATGTGAGCCAAAAGGTCTCATGACTGACCACGTTCATTCAGCTTTCTTTCAATTCTTTCCTGTTTACGATTTCGGAGGTGGGGAGGGTGCATACTACAAAACAGTGGGGTTGACGATCATTAGTCATGTGTCGAAGGTTTCTTTGTGGGCAATCTGCAAAAATCTGCAAGAAAGAAACTTTGCCAGCTATTTGTGATTATTATCCACTGTATGAGAGAGGGGGAGAAAAAAAAAGTCGCAGCTTGCTTGTGTAGAGTGTGTGGTCGTATACTCGAATGCTGTATCCCAGTGCAGACAATGGGTGTGAGATTATGGGGTGGTCTCCTGACCGACAGATGTAAACAAACATGTGATTCACTTAACCTGTCAACTTATTACCCCTATTTGGATTTAGTATGTGTTGCAAAGATTTATTAACAAACATTCCACCGTTAAAGTGGTATTACATGTATTACACGGGGAGTGAACATTTGATCACCTGAACTTGAAATTGCTTGTTTTTGATAGATCGGGCGATCCCAAATTTTTAAGTTCCCGTTTTTTTGATACATCCGCAGTAATAGTAAAGTCGGTTTTTCGAGAATACCCACCAGTAATATCCTAATACTAAGCCATTTCATTCAATTTAACCGAATGCAACTGAGATGATGTCGTGTTGACCAAAGCGTTTTGGACGTTTGACATTGACTTCGGTTTGCAGAGTACTGGGCTAGTCTGCTGAGTCATTCGACGTCGACAAGCAAATGTTCACTTTGTCTGGATATTTCTTGCAGTCTGCCCCCCATAATGACTCTTTCAACAATATATCAATTTCTGATCGAATTGAATAGAACTTATGTGTTTGGTCGGTTTATTTTATTTTCTTTATCATCAATCATAGAAATCTTATTAGATGTGAAACCGATGGAGACATTCGAAAGAATCTCGTAGAGAAAAAAGAAAACGTTTCAATATTTACCAAAAAAAGAAAAAGTCTATATATTATTTACAAGTACAGTCAACAACAAGAGACTGGCTAGTCTATGGAGATAAAAATGTACAAGTTGAATATTTACGTCGATAAAACTAACAATCTCGCGTGTGTAAACCAGACTTCTGATAATTGACTACTACTGTTGATTGTCCTTTGTCAAATTAATTCCTAATCAAAAAGATTAAAACCATACAATCTGTAATTCGTTATAATAAACCTCCAAAACTAGTAAAACTGGAAAAAAAAGAAACAATAAAGAAAATCCCGTTTGTGATGTATAATTACCACAAAAAGTTACATACAAGGTAACGAAGAACGTTACCGAAATTCTACATAGGAAGGGAAAGATTAAAAAAAAGAAAAAAAGAGTCTGAATTCTATGTATTAATAATCTATATTCGTCCTTTCTTGCCAAAAAATCAAAAGGATCTCGAATTAACTATTCATGCGACATACACATAATATGTATATGCAGAGGAATTAATGGTGAAAGTTGAAATTGTTGGGAATGGATTAATGGTAAAAAGGGTGGGAATAGAAGAAACACAAAGATAATGGTGATGCTGTTGAGTTGTTGATAGTAATAATTATCCAACAAACAAGTTGGGAAGGAAGAAACAAAAATCAGAAATATGATGTATTAACGACGAGTGTCTGAGTAATCGAAAATAAGAGTGTCCGAAGGGAAAAGTTAAAAAGAAAAAAATATATTTGCATAGTTCTTGTCGAATAATTTAAGACAAAAAATCGTAATAGTTGTTAAACATCAGATGTGAGGGCTTATAAAACGGACCGTCAAGAAGTTGTGGGGGATGCAACGATTACCATCCCCATCTCTAGATGTATCTCATGCCTCTCGAGCCATATTCCAATCAGCATCCAAATCCAAGTCGTGTTTGTGCTCTTCCAAGAAAGCCTCTACTTCCTCAGCCGATACCCACAAGTCATACTTTAACAATCCAAGAAAACTTCTCTCCATCGTGTTTACGTCCCTGACAGAGTACAGACCGCCGGTGATATCCGCAATCGTCTTGTTCTGGAGTGAGTGATCACTCACGAATTTACTAGCTACCAGTATGGTCGAAAGAAATATCTTGTGTGGAGTGTCAAAGTCCCCACGGGCGGTGGCGGGAAGTGTCTTCTTTAACCGATGTATGTAGATCAGGCCGATTACCATCGTCATTGTTGATACCTTGGATTTGGCCGTTATTTCTCTTATGAAATGCATAAGGTTGGGCAAGGAGGCATTCTTGAGTGAGCGTTGGGAACATTGGAGAACCGAGTCGCATGAGCCTGCAGTGAATGCTGAAAAGGTTTATGTAACAAAGATCATGGTTAGCATATGGTTTTGGTTTAGTCTCGGAGATTACTAATCCAATATAATTTGATAATGAGCTGTTGTGTTACTGAATAATATACGAATGATATACAGAATAGAAGATCATTCCTCGCTTTAACCAATGTAATAATACAAATATTCTAATATTAGATTGTAAGAACATCTCGCTCTCCTCATGCTCCGCCACTCTCTCCTGTTTGTAACTGTCTGAGAATGATTGTTGTTTACATTATTATGGGAATGTTTATGTGATACCAATATTTCAATAGAATTTTCAACTACCAATAGTGGGAACGACCGAACATTTTGTATCATATGACCAATAAACTACAACAACTATGCAATGGGCTGACAGCCTGAATGACTTTAACCTCTAACCATAAATGATGATAGTTTTTTTTACTTACACATCAAAGCTTCTCCACCGAGTGCTTCTATATTACCACTGTATACGAGTGCGCAAGTCATGATTGGAAGTTTTTCTTCTGGACTGTCTTTGGTCTGAGAATTGGAGGTGTCGCTAAGGAGTTTGTTGTCCAGAGCGAAAGCGGAAAGGGTTGATGAGTGTTGTTGTCTGCTTAGTTAGACGTTCTCGTAAAATGTCGTAACGACGTTTTTTATTGGTTGAACGAAAACGGAAAAGGGTATATTGATGATTTGATGATTGAACAACTAGCGTATATAGAGCTATATATCGTTGCGATCGTAATTATGCTGGTATTGATATTAAAGGTATAGTAGATGGTGATAATGGTTGTGTACAAGACGGGTGGGGGATAAGGTTAGGAATCAGGAATCCTATCTCGATAATTACGATAATTGAACGTAAAAAGTTCCAGTTGAGGAATATCGACGGACGTGAATTCGAGAGATGGATAAATGGGGGGATGGATAATAATAATAATAAGGACGAGGATTAGAATGTCCTCTACTATCGTTGTAAATATAAGTAAATAATTGGTATTTTCAAACAGTACGATTTGACCGAATGCAAACGGACCCTTTATATACCAACCAACCGAAATACAAATAAGGGAATTGGCTTACTGTAACTTATATAAATATGTTTCGTGTACACAATACTATATATAAATTATATATGTATATTGAGTGACAACAACTATTGTTTTGCAATTAACAATAAAAAAATGAACTAGCACCGAACAGACAGAAATAATAGAACGAATAACAATGGCCGTAGATATATAGATTATATGTTATTGCTAATAGTTTTATCATTCACTCCATTCCAGTATTCGCTCTGTTGCTTTATAGTGTTTCAAGTCTTTCATTACATGTATATTTTCTACTGTATACTATCAACCAAATCACTAAAGACGATGTTTTACCAATAATGTCCTTCATAAATATAATGTTAATTATTTTTGATAACCGGCAAATTGGTAATCATTGCATTATCAGTACTTATTATCAGCCACATTCAGAATGCTTCTCGATGTAACATCGCCATGCCATGCAAGCGAAATAAGTTCTCTATAATATTGGGCTGCACTAGACAAACGATATGACTCGACGTTTTTAATAGACTGTCTAATTATACTGTTGTTTGTTGCAGTACTTTCACGAATAGATGTAAGGTTCAGATGAATGAAAGTCTATTCAATTTATATTGACTAGACATACTAGTACTTAATCAGCACATGACCATAACAAACATCACGAGATAGTTGTACTGCCGTGTTACAGAAACACCAATCAGTATGTAGTCGTTATCTCAAAGAAACCGCAATAGGCATGTAACCAGATATTTCTGTACATTTGTCCTAACTTTTTTTTTTTTTGTAGTGACAGCTCCGGACGTAAAAAATGTAAGCTGTTTTTCTACGATAGAAAGATATTGGTCGTTGACATGAACATGAATAAACTCAAATTGGGAAGAAAAGCAGTTCTATGACTGACGTTTTTTCGAGGATTATACAACAATATAAATATAAACTAGCATAGCATCGTATATGCTAGTCAGTATGTGATTGGTTGATGGGAAGGACTCGCTAAGTAACTGATGTACATATTATCCGTTTTATTATTATATTTTCCATGATCCGAATTGTCCAATGAGACAAATAAAATATTATTCATCATCCCGTCGATGTATTACCTAACCCTAACCCTCCACATGAAAGCCATTTGACTATCCTTATTTCCATTTTTCCATTTCCCACGTTAGTTTCTTAATCGAGTTTCGCCCAGTTTCGTATTGTTTGTTGATTGTTATACTATATTATACTGGTTTTTTTACCTGTCGCCCTTTGTCGATACCAAAACATCTTTGTTTGTTGAAAAAAAAAACATGAGATGCAGCTGAAAGACGGGCGGCAGGAGGGACGAGGCTGAATATGTTTGAAAGCGCATGCAAAGGGAAAAAAAAAATAGGTTGGGTATCAGAGAACGCGAGGACGTTAGATGTGTATACAGTTGATGATGTAATGTATACATGTATGTATACCGAAGAAGTAGTAGAATATAGAGGCACGTGGAGACAGAGCCTGTATGCGTGAGAGAACGTATCTGTGTGGGTTAAATCTCACACCGTAATTGCGACGTAATATAAAGGTAACGCGGATATATTTAAGGATGATATTAATAACGTAGAATTTGTTCCCACTATGTTTAACTTTTCACTCATAAACAATAGGATTATGCACACATACAACGCATAATCGTCATCTATAGTATAATAGTATAGTATCATAGTAAACGATACATAAAATAAGTAGGGCTATGTAGTCACAATATTGAACACTTTTTTTTCTCTCTATAATCTGTCATCTTTCATCGATATCTCACTCATCAATTAGTTTGCGTTCCCGATTTACAACATCTGCATTAATATTCCTCCTTCCCCTGATGTGTTTCGTTCCAGTAGTATAATAGGCGAAATAAAATTCCGAAACGACAACGAGACAAAGAATTTGCGCATGCACCATATTGATCAAATGATAACAATAATGGACGTTATACTAAGAGACTCAAATAAAAACGCTTTGATCCATTTAATCAATGCAAAGCATACATTGTATATGATAGATGATATATTTGTTGAACATCGTAGCATCTCACCATCAAAACGCCCATTCACTAAAATGATAGACAAGATCATTATCAATACGCCTCATTGCCGATTTGAAAAAAGAAATGAAATAAACTCTTACCACATTTATATAATTCGACGATTTCTCATTGGCCACTCTAGTATTTTCCGTGATTTGTTATATTTCCAGAGTTGGTAATTTTCTGTTAAACATTAATTAAAAAGCAAAAAAAGGATAAGCAAGCAAACAGGCTATAATAATTGTAGAATTAAATGTGTCCATGTCTGCGAGCAGAATGTCTGCAACTTGAAACCGATATATTGTTGAGTGAGTAACTCTCTCTTTTTTTTTTTTCAATTAACAATATACTTGATATAATTACTGTGACAGGCGAAACATGTAATGTAACATAACATGTCATGTATTAATATGCCCATTATAAGTCACATGTTCAATCATACAGATCTTTAAGTAGTACATTGATATTTATAGTTTCGACCAAATAACAGCAAACACGAAAGAGTTAACTAAATTACACCGTTATATTTACAACATGAGATTTACCCCCTCCCCCCATCCCCCAACTATTTTAACAAATGATAAAGTGGCTTTGAGTGGGCAATAATATTATCGATTGACAAAAAAAAAAGGCTGCACAACCAACGAATAAAAAGCAATATTATTAAATCCGGTTATCCATTATAATTATCCAGTGTTTTATTATCATATGGAAAATCAAACAATTCAGTGGTTCGATCCAACCATTGCATGCTCCCTATTCCCTCCTTTTACTCCTGCTTGACGGGCCGGGCATTTCCTTCCTTACTTTATTACGGTAATCAATTTTATTCTTATTTGTGCTACATTATACAGTATAATTTATTGTTCATGTTTATCCGTTTGTAAAATGTTCGGAGTTGTGATGAAACCAAGTACTCCTAATGCTCATTCATATGTGCATACATTCATTCCAACAAACAACGAAGGGAGAGAAAGGGGTGGGTACAACTGGAACATACGTTATCAACGATCTACTATCATATCATCTTTTGTAGACAAAAAAAACCGAGGAGAAAAGAGAGTGAGTGAGTGAGTGAGTGAGTGAGTGAGGAGGAGAGAATCGATAAACAAACAAACAAACAAACAAATCAATGAACATCAATTCTTTTGTATACGAATCAGTTATCCGATATCAGTAATCCTTTTTTACAACAATGGCATAGCTTGTTCTTTTTTCCAACGGTCGATTTCTGAAAACGAGTCCCAGTGCATAAATTGTGTGACTCGGGTCCAGCATCATGTATTCAATTTTTTTTTTGCGGCAGAGACTTTCCCATATATGCTCTTACGTTATACTTTTTCCTTCCCACAAATTGATCCAATCACAAGCCCATTCTCACGACAAGATAATAGACAATAGACAATAGATGAATGATCATAACTGCGCCTATTGAGCATTCTTTATTGAATCATATGATGGTAAATAGAATAGCACTACATACAATAGTGACGAACAAAAGTACCATCCACCCAAGCCTCGGATATTCTATGTCATGTGAGTGGGATTTAGCAAATCAATTAGTCAAAATGACAAGCTTATTAATTAGTTACGTTCTTGTGACGAAACAAGATATGAATGAAAGTGGTCTATTTTTAGTCTCCCAATAATGCTCTTCCATTACGAAACAATATACCATCATGTCTCTTTCTTCTTGCATCTGTCAATGCCATTCCTCTTCCCGGGTACGTCTTGGGTCATTGCTGGATAAAGCCAACAATATAACTGATTGTCTATTAAGAACAATAATTTTAGCGCTTGGTCTGATCACTCTTTGTGTGTGTGTGTGTGCTGGGTCCAAGATCAACACACAATCAATTGGAGCGTGATTGTCTTTCTTCGCTAGGTGTAGATCAAGATAAAGGGTTGAATATAGTATAGTGATGTTCCCACCAGCCAGGGCATATGCTACGGAATAGGTGTGGTTAACAATGATATCTTGTATTCAATCATATGTTATCATTGGTTATCCATAATCATGCAATAAATCAAGATGGTGATGAGTGATAACACCTGTGACCCCACCGTTTGTTATCTACTGCGTAAAATGTCGATTTATTGGTCATGGGTAGTAAATAATAATAAATGATAATGATGGTAAGAATAAATAATTACATATCATCAATTATTTATATGTTTATCATCTTGTAATCTTTCCCCCACCTTTTCTTCTCCTTTTCTCCCCCTATTTCTAAAATCACTCAGCCACATCGACTGCCGTAATTGAAATAACAAACAAATGGATGGAGTACCTCGGTCGACTGAAGAGTTCTAGCACCTGTCATACACTCATAAGAACTTATATATCGATATAGACAAGATAAGTTGGACTGTGGGCAAATTAGAAGTAAAGATTGGTCAGCAAGTATGAATAAAACGCCAAGTAAAAAATGGACAGGAAAAGAAAACAAAGAGAGATTGTTTGTCGACTGAGCAATAAATAGGCTACATGCAGGAGACGGAGATAAACACATGCATCTATAATGGTTTTTTTATACTGCAGTTTAGTATATTTGATAATCCATTGTTCTTGGCCGCATGGCAAGATGCATAAAACACACAGATGACAGTGACCAATACACCAATACTTTGTCCTATTTGTTACTAATGGTGATACGTGCTTGCCAAATCGGGCTTGATGTTATAGTATAGCCTCATGCGATGTGCGGCGAGAGATATTACTATCAGGTCATGTGGATCCAGAGAAAGAAAAGGACAAAGGAAATAGGATAGATGGGTTTCTGTATGCTAGTACACGTTGTATATTGTCAAATACAGATTCACCCCCAAGAAATACGTCCAAGAGAAACAGGCTTATTCCATGTATTGAGCAAGTTTTTTAACAATTAGATGGGAAATAAAGTTTGTCGGTTTTCGTTTATTAAGAAAGAGGCATATTAAGAACGAACCAGTATATGAGAATGATCCAGTATATTAAGATTGCTTCATTTAGCTCGCGTGGTGTAAAATTAAAATCTGTACAAAGAAATACGGTGGCTAAACCTAAAACCTAAACACCGTCATTCATACACATCATTTTCATCATAATGTTATCGTGCATATTATATGCAGTACTTTTCTGCACCTGCGGTCACACTCTCTCATTCCTAAGTAAGGTCGTATTCAATAGTTCTTGGACATGATTTTTAAAAAATTTCTTTCTTTTTTTTTCTTTTTTTTGAAAAGGGGATAGGGAGAAAAAAAAATTTTTTTTTTCGAGATGCACAAGTATGTAACAGGTGATGACAAGCGAGATTAGGTTTATTGTGATAGGCGCTGTGAGTGGTTAAACAATAAGGATAAGCATCATACATAAGTAATATAGGCGTAAAGGACAAAAAAGACATCATAAATAATGCAGAGCGAAACACGTTGCCAAACAATAAGGAGTCATAAATCTTCTTACAATTACAGTATATACAGCCAAATAGTAATTATATTGGTCGTAAGTGGTGGTCGTAATGGCGTCAATGTAAATAACAATAACGGCAGCATGATATCGTAAATAACAGAGCAATGAACGATCAATCTATGAAATGACTTGCTATCAGCTTTATCGCCATACTCATGAATCAACCACCAAATATAATAATGTCATCAGATAACATACGCCCATTATATTAATATGGGAGGACAGGCTGCAGACAAAATGAACGTTTTGACATCATTCGATGATGATCTTGTTTATTTTTGTCTACTTCTTTAATGATTAGAATAACCAACTGCAAAGCCTACATTTCCTGACATTGCATGAATCTTGTCAGCAGGTAGTTTTCTATATGTTGAAAAATTACAAGAAGATTTGTAAAGATTAAGGTCGGGATAGCTTTCTTGGCCCACTGTGAGTGATGCTAACTTTTTGGAATAATTTATTTGAAACTTGTAATTTTTTTAAAATTGAACTCTTTAAATCATTTTGAGAATATCAAAACACTCCAGCTTTTAATGACATCCTTGGCGTTGCATTGTTTCTGACTATATCTTCCTAAGCTTGAAAGACTAATATTATCAGCGTAAGAGTCCAATAATCATGATAACCCACTAGTCTTATTGATAAATTACTAATTACTCTCAGTCATCCTTTAACCCGACATTGGCCCAGAGCTTATCATCACTTTTTCCGCCTGCCAAGCAAAGAAAAGTTTTGTAAAGTTACAAGTGTCCCTGATAGCATGCAAACTTTTTATGATGTAGTCAGTGACTGTAGCGCCAGTGAGTTAAGTTAAAATTCTCAAAGTATGCGGCAAACCACATGGTTGTAAATTAACAAAGTCTTTGCCATGAAAGCTAATTGTAGAACAAGAAGAAAGTTTTACCTATTAACAGAATTTTCATCGCTTGGCATTTGACCATAAATATTGTATAGTAAATACGTCCCATGTATTCTCTCACGCATACATGACATGATTCAAACATGCTGTAATCTTCAACCCAAAACGCGACAAACTGTCGATCGAGTAACCGCTGAGAAAAGTATGGGAAATATTGAAACATTAATGATAATGATAATGACGATAACAGACATCTGTCTGACGTTGTCGTAGTATTGTCACCGTTAAACTTACTGGTTTCCCAACCATCTAACCATTCTGTCAATAAAGTCGTTTTTATTTAGACGTTTACTATTTGATACATGCTAAACACCCTCCATTTACCCATATCTGTAATTCCCCTTATTCTATTTCTCACGATGTGAATGTCAACGTGGAATTTAAAAGTCTTAATATGGGTTCGAAATTGAAGGTCTATTACCTAGAATGGATTAGGTCATTGAAAAATTTGAGACGACCGTTGGGGTGGGAGTATCAGGTGCGATGTGCGTGTGCGGATATACAGTAGATGTGATGCTGTGGGAATATTGAATACTGAACGTTAATCGCGAGTGATCGGGTTGATCGAGTGGGAGCGTGCGTAAAAGAAATATAAGTAAAAGAAAACATGACGAATATCAAGCGTCATTATTTTCTGTCGAATTGGATGTATCCAAGTTTGCATATTCACCAACTACTAACCCGTCGATTGCCGTTTATTACACATTGGTTTCTAGAATGATCGAACCCCACACATTCGCCGATATACAGAGACAAGAGATTGTCTCTTGTCCCACCTTTCTTCTCTCACAGCGCATGATAATCAGCAGAACGCACCCATTACTAAAACGACAGTCATTTTCGCTGCATCGACCGATTGATCAGGTGTTGCTTTGAATACAACTTTTGGTTATGAAACACGCGTTGGGGAACAAGAGGTAATTACTAATAGTCATGTTGATTAAAGTTCTAACTCACATGACTCACAAGCTTATCTTTTATGGAAAATAGAATGGCTGTCTGTATACGCTATAAAGTTTCGGATCATGGGGTCGAATTTCATGACTAAGAAAACACAGTTGAACATTAATTACTCACAAGCGTCATATGATATACTGTATATTGCACGACATGTGTTAATACAGTAATAGTCAACACAACGTTCACACTATCGCTACAAAATAAACTGTCATTAAGTATTCTTCGCCTATATTAAACCTATCATTACTAATAAATTAGAAATAACAAGTCCTGTCAGGGAATAGGCTCCCGCGTCAGCCTAAGCTGACTCCTTTTCTGTAATATATCGAAGAAGAATATTACGAGCACTATTAATGTCTCTATCAAGCTTTGTTTTACATTTGGGACAGCTAAACACCTTAGATCCACCAAGCTTTTTATGAATCTGACCGCAGGATCCACAAGTTTTACTGGTGTATTCTTCTGTACAAATTGCCTTCGGTCTTTGATGGTATGCCATAAACCAAGTCAACACAAATGCTCTTTTTACCCTTTATTCTTTCTGAATTAGCACTCTGCTGTAACGTTTTAACATTTTCGCTGATAATAATAGGGGGTTTAAATTCTCAATCTAAGTTATTTGGGGATCGATTCAGTATTGTAGAGAAAGTCTTAGCAGTTTAGGTAAATGGTACTGACGATGCGATCATCTCAACTTTGTGACAGCCAGACATCTATAGTGGTGGCAGTTTGAAAGTATAAAATCAAAGTTGTAAGTGGGTATTCTTCTCGATAGCTTTGGAAGAATGCTAATAACTGGTTTCTATCATAAGCATGACCTGGAATTATATGGTTAAAGAAAGTTTGAACTACAATTTGCCATGATTAATACCGAATATGGAAAAAAACCCATACTGCTATTGTTGATAACCCTAATATTAATGGAAGATATTGACCCCCGACTAGTTAAAAGTTTAATTTCCCCATGATGTCCCAGAATAGAAAACTCTTATACAAATGTTTAGAAGTCCAGGAATCGAAAATTAATTACCAATTCCTACAAGAAATATCGGCACAAAATTGGCAATTGGAGAAAAGAAAAGAACTTTTTTAGTATAAAAAAGTGTATAACAAATGCTGAAGCACGAGGATGAGCTGAGGAATATGTCAGTAAAGTAATCTTTCAAACTAATAATTATCCTTTTACTGATTTCATTAAGTCTATAAATTTATGGTAAAACATCTATTATTATGCATAAGCTCTATTTCCTTCCAAATACGCGTCTAATAAAAAAAAGCCAACTAATACGTTTTTGTGCGTTCTATCTTATGCATGTAACACTGACACATAACTTGTAACTTGCATCATTTGTTATTAGTTTACAATTCAACGTGCTATTGTTTTCGAGCCTGCAATAAAATCACGATAGACCGCTTTGTAATTCGTTTCGGCTGGCAAAAGTGTAAGCGATTGAGTAATTTGGTTTACATTTCTACCAGGACTTGGTAATCCATGAATTCAGCATAAAATTTTTCACGGCTGTAGCAACGTTTTTATCAATGGTTAACTTGGTCTTCCATTGTTTTATGTTACCATGAACGCGTGATATTATGCCATTCATTACTAGATAATTTCTGACGTTTTCCGAATGAGCGCGGCCAATTACTAACATATTAAGATACGTTTTCTGGCAAAGAAATGTATGGCGATCTCAGTAGTAAACCGTTCGCTTATTAGCACGCGTTTTCTTTTTAAGATGTCGGCTGGCAGTTATTTTTCCACCATCCATTGCTTTAATTTGGGCCATTAAGAAAATATCTTGTTCTAATTTGGAACTTTGGTTGACATCCACAATGACAGCCATTTTCCAGAAATGAATTGCTTGTTCATACTTAGCTGTACCACAATTTTTACTATTATTCATATACATATAATCCTGTATAAAAATATTCGACTTAGTTGGTAAACTTCACGGATAATTAATTCTAGAATCAATTGAAACTTACGAGACATCCTAAGTTTTATAGGTCTTTTATCACTTATTTGTACTGATTACAATGTTCTTGAGTAAATTACAGTGTACTACTGCTTAATGGGCGAATCTTAAAAAAGGACAATTACGCAGGAGGATATATACTTGCAATCTTAACTTAGCTGTTAGTAGTATGGTGCATTCGCGTCTAGTAATATATACAGTGTGTTGCGAAAAAGTGGCACACAAATAAACTTGTATATCTTAACAATTACCCAACGGAGACAAATGAAAGTGGACTTATTTTAAAGCTTATAAACTACTTTATTAAATGTAAAAAATTTAATACGAAATTCTATCCCCGTTTTTTTGTGATACTAGTTCAGAACGATTTTTCATAGATCCGATCAACATCCTGAGGAATTTTATCCCACTCTTCTACCACACTCTTCTACCATAAATCACCCGCATTCTTTTTTCTACATTGTTTTTAACAATCTGCTACATATTCTCGATGAGATTCAGATCAGGACTATTAGATGGCCAATCCATTACATGAACGTTGTTTTGGGATAAACTTTGGGCGAACGACCTTACCACCCTTATGCTCAGCAGTCTTTGTTGTTTTGAGTTTTTTAAGATTACGTTGAATAGTTCGAAGGGGAGTCTTTGTATTTTGGTGTGAATTCCATTTAGCCAATAATGTAAAATTGTTTGACGAGCTTTGTGTTGACCATGTAATCAAGGAAAAGGGTGATTTACTTTTGCAAATGTAATTAATGACAGGTTGATAGTATACAGTAGAAAATATACATGTAATGAAAACTTGAAACACTATAAAGTAAGCAGAGCAAATACTGGAATGGAGTGAATGATAATCTATATATCTACGGCCATTATTCGTTCTACATAGTCAACCTTGTTAATCCGAACCTCGTTAATCCGAATTCCTCGTTAATCCGAAGAAATATTTTGGTCCCGATTCATTAATAAGAAAA
>CAJVPI010001113.1:0-16451 GCA_910592345.1 Paraglomus brasilianum
ACGTAACAGTAAGCGAGGCTCGTTATTTGAATCATCACAGACAGTGCCATATTATTATCTATTGTTGTTTATGCGACAGTATTGTTTACTCTGCAGTTTGCTGCTGCGGGTATGTAAACAATTTGCTATATAAACACCCTCTGCCCGTAAGCCTATAAGCATAAGCATAAGTATAAGTATATATATAAAATCCAAAAAGCGTTTTTGCGACGATTATTTCTAAAATCCGGAGATATACATCGTACAAGCAGATACAATTGGTGGACACCGAAGCACAAGGCAAATAATAAGGGGTCGGATCTTTAAATTATGCTAATTTCTGCATTTTTGTTGGCTATTGACGCCATTCTTCTTTCGATCACTTCATAGTCAGGGGAAGTATTAACGGATACTCATTTACTGCAAGCATAATCACGCTCCAACTACGTTCAGAGTCTGTTGGAATTCGTTCACTTTGTTGATCTCTATGGCTATTGACGCTATTCGATCACTTCATAGTCAGGGGAAGTATCAACGGATGCTCATTTACTGCAAGCATAATCACGCCCCAACTACGTTCAGAGTCTGTTCTTCAAAAATCAATTTTTGCATTGTTGATCTCTATGGTATATGTCTATTGACGCATCCACCCGCTATTCCTCTTTCTATCACTTCATAGTCAGGAGAAGTATCAGCGGATGCTCATTTACTGCAAGCATAATCACGCCCACTACGTTCAGAGTCTGTTGGATTTTGTTCTTCAAAAATCATTTTCTGCATTTTTGTTGATCTCTATGGCTATTGACGCATCCACTGCTATACCTCTTTCGATCACTTCATAGTCAGGGGAAGTATCGACGGATACTCATTTACTGCAAGCATAATCACACCCCAACTACGTTCAGAGTCAGTTGGAATTCGTTCTTCAAAACAAAAATCAATTTCTGCATTGTTGATCTCTATGGTATATGTCTATTGACGCATCCACCCGCTATTCCTCTTTCGGTCACTTAAACAGTCAGGGGAAGTGCAGATCTAAGGTTTTTTTAGACACGTATTGTCACAAGTTCGCCTAGTCTAAATCAGGGAATTCTTTTGCGCACGAAATCAAATAGATATAAACATCGGTCCATCGACATCTGCCTTCAGACGATCAAATACAGTCTTAAAAGCACGTCGATATAATCAACCATGAAAGTTACGGTGGTTAAGTTTTTGTTTATACTTGTCATCATTGTGGTATTTCTCGAATCGGGGATCGTACTAGGTAAGCATTGCGTGTAATAATATGAAAGCTATTACCGATATTATGAAAGCTCATCAAATTTAATAGAGAGGGATAGTAGGATAGTGGAACCTAAATAGAATGTTGGTGTATGACTAAAAGCAAGCAATACATTTACTTAATTCTCTTATTGTTCCTTTCCATACATTTATTAACCTCATTTTTCAGCACACCCGGAAGCGGCGAAATTCAAGAAACGATCAAAACGATCACCACTTCCCCAGGCTAAGATGGATAAAAAGTTCGAGATTCCTCCAGATTACGTGGTGTGACATTTGTTTGCATTATGTTAACGTCAATGTGGGATGTATACTTGGAAATGCTCTCTACCTGTGTCTTCCCTGACTTCTAATGTATTAGTAAAGTTTTTCACAACAACGGTTACCGATTATCGCAATAAACGACGTTACAGTTCTTTTTTCTGCGCTTGTGAGTCACAATAATAAAGCGGGACACATTTGTGTAAGAAGGTTTATCAATGATTTTTAGTATTGTCGAACTGTTATTCTAATATGTTAACCGGGTTCTTTTGTTAGTGTAAACATTCTTAATATTAATATGTTGATTTCTATTTGTCGAGTTAAACTAACTAACCATTCTAGTATCGTAAATCTGTTGGCCACCTGTCTACCACAATTTGTCTAAAGCAGTCGATTTGGTTGACACTGGAGCATCGAATTCTTGATATTCCAATTTATACTTGCTCAGCTCTAATTATTAGGCCCATTCTTAGCCAACCAACTGTTATGAGAAAATCCAGGTTACTATGCTAGCTGATAACACCAGCCATTGAATAAAATTCTACAAAAGTTTACAGAGATTTTAAGAATATAAAAACCATCAAGAAAAGATTTGTTGAATATAAAAAATTTCCAATTTAGAAGAGGCAGGAGCTAACAG
Organism: Paraglomus brasilianum; assembly: GCA_910592345.1. Classification (NCBI taxonomy): domain Eukaryota; kingdom Fungi; phylum Glomeromycota; class Glomeromycetes; order Paraglomerales; family Paraglomeraceae; genus Paraglomus; species Paraglomus brasilianum. The sequence continues at coordinate 2,165 of CAJVPI010001113.1, forward strand.
ATTTACAGCTGAAAAAGAATTCTCCATACAAATCGTTTTGTGTAGAGATAATTCGTAAAATGTTACTTCTATATAATTTGCGAATTTCGATTATCTTACAAAATTAATTGATTTAAATAAAATATTGAATAAATGTTACTGACTAGAAATTCAAACTGTTAAAATAAATTTCTTGCTGAATTCAACTTGACTATAAACCTGCGATTTTGATATGTGTAATAATGCATTAGCACTCGTCTTCGTCAATGTGAATTAAGCTTTTTATCCAAGTTATGCTATGCTTGAACTGTTGTTTGTGTCAAAAGAGCGAATCTTTTCGTCAAATTCGGTATAAAGACTAGTGATTATTATTTCTTGCGAGAGAACAATTAGTGGCCAAAAATAAAATTAATTATTCCAGTGTAGAAAACCCTACTACAGCGAAGTTCGTTAGTGGTGGTTTTGCGACGGTAAATTCTGACTCATCTTTAAACATCAATGAACATTTTTCTATCGAAGCCATACGTGCTAATCTAGCCGAAACTCAGCGTCTATCTGATAGTAGTACAACTGGAGCAGAACACACACGTTGCAAAGGTTAAATCTGAGGTTCTTGAAGCTTTGCAGACTGCCCTTGGAAAGAGTTGATAGCAGTAATAGGAGTGGAATGAGAGTATACAACAATTACTCCCTCCCTGAATCGATTCAGTGTATTACCTCATCAGGCCCAATAACTTTCAGTAACAGAGTTTGAACGTTCACAGCAGGCCGTCCACCGTACGCCAGGGCTGGGTACCTGACTGGCAACTTTCGCAAGCTGTGGCCACGATGTGCTATCAATTCCCTCCGATTTACACCTACTGCCATCGTCCGAAAGTCTGGCAACATTTGTGCGGCATCACACATCATCGAGAGACCCACATAATTAGTTGACCTACATTCCTTGAATCATACAGGTTTAAGTTACAGAGGTTTATTTTATCGAGTATACTGCGTGTTCTTCGCTGCACTAAAAAGTTCATTAAATATAACAAACGAGTTGGACAACGGTAGGCCGACAGTTGGCGCAAGCTCAGAACCTGCAGGGAACACCGTTTCCTAAATGAGAGAGCTATATAAGAATTGTATTTTATATACGAGTAAATAGAAATAATCTTGTGAATGTAATCTACTAATCTGATGACGACACAATAATAAATAGCTCTAAACTACCCCACCTCCAATTGCGGCATCAGCTCAAATTGCTACTATTTGGTGGAAGTATTTGGTTATATTGGACTGCTATACTCCGACGTAAATTACGCAATACCGATTTCGTATCATTAGAGTAATCTGTCAGATTCTGATCAAGATAAATTACAAGTGCGTAAGTTGTACATATAAGTGTTGTGCTGATAACACAAGCGTATGGTGATACATATATATGGAAGAAAAGTGTCAAGTTGAACAAGATGAGAATTTTTTTTGGAGAACAGCGATCACAGACAATAAGATTCATCAGTTAATATAGCGAACTAAAGAAGTCGTTTATCTGTATGGAATAAAAATAATAACATCGAAGCAATGTCATCCCATATACATTATGGTAACAGATCTCAAGGGCAATTTTTAATCGAACATGTAATCGTGTTTACAATAATGAAAACGTTACGTACGAAAATTTGCATTGCAACAACAAAATTAGTTTATATTTCATAGTTTTTTGAAAGCATTGTATAAAGCGCAGACGTTTCAAAAATGAATACAAATATCAAAGCGTTAGTAAAAATTTGAATGAAATGAAACAAATTAATTAAACAGAAAACATACACGTATTGTTACAATACACAAGATAAAATTTTTTCTGTTTAAAAAGAATATGGGACAGAGGCGAAAAATGAGAGCCGGTTCAAGTTCAAGTTCAAGTTCAAGTTCAAGTTCTAGTTCTAGTTCTTGTTCATAGTTAACGTCTTTCCTAAAGCATGACAGATCAACAGCAGATCAGTGTAAACGGAGCTTAGTCTTTACGGAAAAGGTAAATTTGTAATGCAGAACTTGTGCGACTGACTGTCCGACCAAAAGTATAAGGGTGCTAATACATCACGACACGTATGTATAATGAAATATAAAATAAAATTACAGTTGCATGGACTAATAAAATACTTTTTTTTTTTTGATTTGACAATGTTGTTCTTCAAGCGACCATTAAGAGGACGGGTTACATTATTGTATATTGTTGGGATCGATCTTTCGACAGATATGGTTTACTGGTATAGTAATAGGGAGTGTGTAACCCGCTTTGGTGACATCAGCATGATTTGTAGTAGGTGTGTGATCAGTTTCGAGGCGAAAGTATAATCCTCGCCTAATTGTAATCGAATGCTGGTTGATACTGAGATTTGGTATACTTTGTTTGCTTGAAGTTGCAGTACGACTTCAGATGATGTATTGTCTCCCTCTATTAAATTGTTTTCAGATATGTAAGTGGTAAACTTGTAAAGTTATTATAGATTTCGTGTGTAAAACTATATACATTATAGCCGTGAAAGATTTTGCAATCATTTATTCAATGATGGGTTAGCTTTTAGGATAATAGATAACGAAGATATACAGTTGTTTTTTTATTTATAATTTTTGAGACAGTATTGTGCTGCGATTATTTTTATATTGGTATCTTTCCCCGATAAACTGATAAGCCTATTTATTAATCGAAAAGTGAAGAATATGGGGCTTGTTTCGAATTGTGTGTTGTGTGGTTGTGTTTTTCCCGAATAATTGGCGTGTGGCGATGATCAAGATAGTTACGGTTTGGACAGTAAATAATTGCTGTGTATGGTGAGATAATTGGAAGCTAAAATTTTTAACGTTAGTGTTAAATGGTAGAGTGTTTTCTTGGGACACATTAACATTTGAAGGCGTTTTCACACGCTCTCCTGAACAGTAAGTGGATGCGTTTTTGAACAATTGGATATTTGCAGGACAGCTCGGCTGTCACAATAATAATTACTGTGTGTGGTGAGATAATTGAAAGTGTTAAATGATGAGTGGTTTTATTGGTGACTCATTTTGCAACGTTTTTTTTTTAAAACGTTTTTGAACCATTGATATTTACAAGAAAGCTCGGCTGGTATACACGTGCACATGCTAAGACATTTTAAATTTAGCGTTAGATAACAAAACTGATTTCTTATTGGTGAGATTGCGTTATGGACAAACAATGGATAGGCGTATACGATGACGATAAGCTTTTTGATTTACAAAACACACAGTTGGTTAATGCTAAGCTGACAAATCAGTTTCCGATTTATTACTATTTTGGACTGGAAAAAAATTTTGCTTGGACTATCTAAGTAAGTAGTAGAAATTGATCTGCTGGCTGCGAGAAAGGTATCAGCATAAATGTGTACTATTTTCTGACAAAAACGAAAAACCAAAATAAAATAAAATAAATAAAAATTTTACGGAACGCATATAACCGACCTTTATCCCTCCCTTAACTTTACGGAATTGAATTGAATATTTGAAATTTTTTTACGAAGCTGCATTGTGCTAACTAAATTTATATTACCATATTCAGAACTCGCATAGCCAATAAAATACGGAAAGTACCGATCAGCTGATGGACGAATGGTTGGTATATATTTAACAAATGAATGAAGATGACCTTCTCCGCTTGGTGTTTACATTTTCTTGATCGATTATATTCAAAGCCATTTGATTCGCCTGAATAATGACAGTGAAACTGATGAATTGTCCAAACGAGCGACAAATTATACGATTGTGACAACAAGTTTAAACTCTTCGTCATCTCGTTCAAGCGAAATTGAAAGATATAGTTTGTCGATTCAGCCAGAATGGTATCAACCATTCGAAACGAGGGTTGACATATCTCTGTCATCAGAACCTACATCAGAGTCAATAGATGCGTGCACGTTTTCACCTGATGGGAATCATCTGGCGACATATTCAGGAGCCAAGGGAAAGATTACTATATGGAGCGTAGATGGATTGCAGCGAGGGCATCAGCTACAACCTACTTGGGTTAGCACTAAAGACACTATTCTGAGTCCAAGACAATATTTGAAAAAGACGAAAAGTTTTGCTCCATTGTTTACTTATGAACAGAATATGAGCGATGTCGATTTTACCTTATCTAATGGTGGTAAATGTTTGCATTTGTTTATGAATGAAGGAGATATATGTGACGTCAATGATTCAATGTTGCGAAGATATGTTAATTATAATTTGTTCTACGTACAGGTCAATTTGTAGCTCTCAGCACTATTAAACTTCCTCAGCAATCCGAAGATCCGACTTCCTTTGAGCTTGTCAATCCTCCTCCCACCAAACCCAGCAGGTTTTTTACATATGTTGTTAAGACTACGCGTGATCGGCCTGTATTCAGGCGTTTCTTAATGGGTCTAAAGGGAGCGATTAAATTCAGTTCTGATAGTAAACGATTCATCTTGGGTGATGTGGAGCATGATTTATTTATGGGTGAAGAAGATGGAAACTATCTTTATATATTCTCAACAGTTGATTGGATAATAAAGCACAAGGTGGTTATCGATGCCTTTGCAAGTACATTGCAAGTTGCACCTCATCCGTGGACACAAATAAATTTAGTGAAGAACTCGTTGCTTGAAGAGTATTTTGTATATGTGGAACAAGTAAGTGTGGGAAATCGTCTGGAAATAGGGTGATAATAAAGGTTATGTCAATTAAAACTACGACTCAACCAACCCCCTTTCTTATAGTGGGATACTGCATCTCTCTGGTCAATTTCCACAGGTCAACTGATAACTCGTTTTCGATGCTTGCCAGATGACACATTCTTAGGGGCAGATGCACAACCAACCATATTTTCTCTTTCTAACAACGGAGAAATGTTCGCCACGTGGACATCGCGAGGAATACTAACTATATTCCTATGTGAAGGAGGTCTCGTATTCTCATCTTCGTTAACAAGTGATACAAAAAACTCCAATCATACCGACTCAGTAAAGAGAAGTGTAATATGGCTTAAGGGAGACGAGCATATAATGACTGTTAATGCAGTGAATACTGAGCATAAGATACAAATATGGAGCATCTACGCCTGCGACATTGTTAATCAATATGACAACTTGGGAAATATGACAGTATTTCAGCCAGGGGGGACAGGATTATATGTTGGTTATGATGGAAAGATTCCAACTGTTAGCAAAATTACTTTACCGATGACGGAAATAGAAAAAGAGCAGGAGACGGCTGCTATGAAGAAAACAGAAAAAGATATTGGGAGGCATCATTTCTTAGAACGGGGATTTACAAAAGTTATTGCATGTAATGGCGACCGATTATACGAATCAGGTCCAGGATATGAGAGGGACCCTGTATTACGAAATGACCACCCCATTGTTGAGTTGAGAATAGAACCGTGGAATATATATAATCCTGTTAAATCAGCATTTGTACTTGATGACAAGGGTGAGCGAATATTGTTTATTGGCAAGCAGACAGTACAGTTATGGATATTTGGATCAGGTGCCAAACTCCGTTTGCAGTATGTATGGTGCAAACCATTGAAAGATAACGAGCGCAAAGCGTCTGTCACCGTGTATGCCACAATCAAAGAAGCGATTTTGAAGAGAGTGCAAGGCGAGAGATTTGTTCTTCAAGTAACTTACACAATCTCTAGTAAAGATATACGTTGCTTTTCCAATTTTCGTATTCAACCTACAAGCGAATTTACGCTCAGAGAACGCATACAAAGAGTCAAAAAACGGCCACGCGGTTTAGAAGCCATCTCTGATAACGAGTTAAAAGAAGAATTGTTATTGCCGAGCGAGGATGAATTTGCCACGTTCAATACAATTACGCACGCATCCTATGTTCTAGGATTCTTGGATTGCATTGAGCGTAAATACTGGGTTCAAATCGGTTCAGGCAATAGTCGTCACCATTTCGAAGAACTTCTTCAGCAGTGTAGTAATATTGTTTACGGCGCCATTAAGTCACATACTCATTTATTTAATCAGATAGTAAAAGGTCAATCACCTTTAGGAGTATTAATCAGATCTGACTGCAAACACGCGGATAAGATGATCAAAGCTTTGTTAAAGACGAACAAACATATTCCTCGATTTCATGATAGCGATCGTACCAAATCTGCTCTCTCCCGTGCCATATCTTTGGGTAAAACTGAAGTAGTGCATTCTCTGTTGAACTATTATTGCAGACGAGCATCGGAAAATCCAGTGTCATGGACAATTACTGTCGTCCCGGCATATAACAAATTAAGGTTAATGTATCCGGACTTTGCATTGGAAGTGATGGAAAAGCTCAGTTATTTGCCATCGACAAAGAGTATTGAAAGAAGTGGCAAGGAAGAGAATTTTGCATTCTCAAAAGTTGAGGAACTAACACGCGAAGCCGATGAGACTGCATGGCAGAAATTCAAAACATTTTATTATAAGAGTGAAAGACGGATCGATCACGAGGTAATTATGAAACAAGAATATATTGGGCATACATTATGCCTGTTTTGACAAGTCATTATTAATTATTTGGTTAAGTGACTGCTTAAATGAGTAACAAATTTTGTATTCTATTTTCAAACGAAAGATTGAAAAGGCTAATAATCTCATTCGTATTCCACATAAAACTCATCCGGCCTGTGAATGCGTTGTCCCTTTACCAGACTTTACTGTATATCGGACTCCTCCCAAAAAAACTGCTAAAGGACTATCCAGATCTAGGTTTCCCCTCTTACTCAGGTTTACCGATATGTTTAGATGGCGTAGATTTCGCTCTCCGTTTGCTGAAACGGCTCTATCTGGTAGATACGATATATTTGGCGAACCAGCTATGGAGGCTGTCATCAATTTTAAATGGAGGAAGTTTGCTAGGACGCGAATTTTCTTCTTTATCTTTATGTATGTATTATATGCTGCTGCATACGCGACTGCTATCACTCTGGATTCTCCCGACAACCTCGAATTGGTCCCTGCGAATGTAATCAGAACTCTTCTGTATTTCGTACTGGCTTTTGCTTCTGCAAACCTTCTCTTAGAGTTGACGAAGATATATGGACAATGGGAACATTATTGGTATAGTAATAGTGCGTATAATTACATTAATTTGGCTTCGACCATATTGCCAATTTTGTATTCCGCAAAGCTGTTGGATGATCTACATGCTCATACGCCGCCGTATGTTGGGGCATCTTTGTTCTTTGTCTACGTTAACCTTGTAAGTTTTAGCTTATAGTAATAGTTACATGAATTGTCTCAAGCTTGCTCAATTTGCCTAACATCCCTGTCGTTTTCTTTGTTAGATTTTACAATTCCGAGTGTTTAAATTATTTGGAATATCGGTGTTCATGATATTTCAAATATTTCGTAGAGTAATCTGGTTTATTGTTATTATTGGGATAATGGTGCTAGCATATGCACACATGTTCTTTTTATTATTTCAATATCCGGAAATTTTAAACGCACTAGTTGCTAATTCTACGACACCAGAAGCTTTTGACACTTATCCCATGTCACTGGTTACGATATACTTTTTTGTGGTAAGTAATGGATGTTTTTATTCTCAGTGGGTGACTACCACTATGGTAAATTAATCCTGATTATTGTAATGACTTTCGATAGACCGGCAGCCTTGACTCGGTTAATGGTGCATTCAGTGACCCCACTATTGTAATTCTAACAATAGTATTCTCGTTCACGACCGCAATCGTATTGTTGAATATTTTGATTGCACTGATGAGCGACGTCATTGAAGTTACCAAGACGGATGGCAAACGTGCTTGGCTTCAACAAAAAGCAGAGGTAATGCATTCATGACTATAATAGTGTTCCAATCAATTAACAATTGATAACATTAATTTGGCAAATAATTGTGTAGATTATAGCTGCGGTGGAAATGTACATGCTTTCACCAAGCCAAAGAAGACGAAAAGACTTTTTCCCGAGTCTTATTTATTACTGTGCAAAACCCGATCTTGTAAAAGCATATAAAAAACGACGGCAAGACTTAAAGACGACCCATGAAATCTATCACATTGATAAGGGTGATGACGTCGATGAGTTGGTTGGCTTTGACGCTTTTCATGTTCCTTCCGAGTAGCACAAACAATTGATATTTGTTTATATACAAGTGGGTCTCGATATAACGACACGCTCAGTAAATGGTCGCTATATCAAAAATGTCCTTATATTGAGAACTTAACTTTATATAACGACAACAAAGAAAGTTCAACCAATTGTCGTTATATAAATTTGACAACTGTTAAAACTCAAGTGTCATTACAAGAATTAAAAAATCTCGTTTGTTTTTTTGGGATATTTCTTGCATTGCTAAGTTTTTTTCTAAATTAGTTAAGCATTATAATAAAACACTATGATAGATTTTCTGCCTACCTTTTCTGCTTTGTTATGTCATTAAGAATTAATTCTTATACTTGATTAAGTAAACGAACGAGATAAGTATTAATTAATATTAATCAAAATGGAGCTTAATAAACAAAAAAGGAGACGTCACTCAAATTTGCGTATAACGACTGTCGTTATATTAAATGTCGATACTTTATAAGATTTGTCTAATAAGCATTTGTCGTTATAACGAAAGTTATATATATTGTTGTTACATCGAATAAATTTCATTATATAGATTTTTGTTCCAGGATTTTTGTCAGTATAACGAAATGTCGTTATATAGCAGTGTCATTATACCGAGACTCACTTGTACCAAATTTGAAGGTAACAAACTATTCTAATTCTTAAAAACAACAAAACAAAGGCATCTTGCTTTCGTAAATTTCGCGTCCAAAATGTCACCAGCCCTTTGCCAAGAGAATCGTAATGCCGTTAACCTTTTATGGTTTTACTACGGCGCTCAAAGAAAAAGATTTACAACTCGAGGACACATTATACAGCCATACCAAATGTGGTTTTCCAACACTCGAAGCATACCTCACGTGATGTTCAAGGGTGACTTGAAGGAACGTCTTAGACGGGTTCTTCCTTGACCTCAATATAGGCTGTTTTAAAGAAAAATGGAGTCTATGGTAGCGCAGAAAAACAGCCACCAAAAGAAAAGTTTTTCCCCATAATTAATGAGGAGTGGGATATATGGACAATAGTTAACAGCATCGGAAGTATGCAAGATCGAATTAAAGCATACATTGATGTGATGCTGAGGGAGGTCATACCAAATATTGACGTACTAATAAAAGTTGTAGCGTGAGGCAAATAGCACTTTGCTTGAAAAACTACCTACATATGGGACAGAGCTGCAGCAAGTATTCTCCCTGTTTGAGCTTAAAGACGTATTTAATGCTGATGAAACGGCTTTTACCATCTCTTCCCATTCAGTTTCTGGTGTTAAAAAGATGGAAAGGATAATCATTCTACTCGCTTGTAATGCAACTGGGACGGAGAAATTGCCTCTTCTTCTCATATAAAAATACAAACCCACGATGTATGAAGAGTATTAACAAAGACACACTCTTCTGCATGGATGCAATCGTCCATATTCAAGCACTGGCTAAATAAGCTGAATTCCGACATGCGTCATAAACAACGAAAATTCTCCTACTTGTTGACAATGCTACTTCACGCCAGTTCGGCAAAGACTCATCATTCAGTAATATCACAGTTCATTTATTTTCCTGCCAATACGTGTGCTACACAGCACATTTAAGTATATAAATAAAGAAAGGAAATTTGTTCTTGTATTTTTAATCTCCCATTTTATATTGTGTAGTCGCAATACAGAAAACTAAACTATTGTGTGAAAACCGTATCAATGCATTTGATAAATCCGTTGCAACAGGTCAAGAAATGTCTCAGCTTGGGTACGAGTACAACAATCAACTATCACGAGTATAAGACAGGCATATTGACACGCAATTGCCAGACGTTCGATGTAACGAAATGACGAGCAAACTATCCAGCATCTTATTGACTGTCTTCAAGTTGAAGAACCGATGTCAGCTAATGAATACATTGAAATAGATAACATTTACAAATACCAACTAATGAGACGTATAGAAATTGTCACAGTCATTGAAACACCAAGGATGAAGGCCCAGTTTCGTTGCATTAGCTAATGAAAGCATCGATAATATTTTAAGATTTATTAGACAAGAATACTCGACATCAATCACCGCCTTGTAGATCTGAGAGAGTTACATCGAATAATTAAAGTACTTGAAATACAAAGTGAGCGACAATTACATATTGACATTTTTCGCACCTCAAAGCGAGACGACGTAATCGCAGATGTTAGCAGGTAAAACTATTTTGTGTACGTTGTGATAATATAACTAAACAATAATAAAAGGCTTAAGTTGTAAACTGAATAATTATTGAATTCAATAGCATGTTCGGATTATTGACGAGGCTATTGTATTACAAACATAATAATAAGGGAAGCCATATTAAATTTTCATATAAAAGTTTTTCTTTGCCGATCCATTACCGGTCATTTTTCAATAGTAAGAACATATAAGCTTCAAACTGAAACTGACTTGAAAGAAAAAAAGATACGCCATCAAATTTTGACAGCAGATAGATTAACGTCTGTTTCATAAACTAGTTGAGCTTTTGTTTTGTTTACATTACGAAAAAAATAAAGACCAATTCTTAAAAATTTCTAATAAGCAAACTAACGTTTAGGTCAATGAAAACAAAACAAAAGCTCCATTAGTTTATGAAACTGACGTTAATCTATCTGCTGTCAAAATATCTTTTTTCCTTCAAGTCGGTTTCAGTTCTTACTATTGAAAAATGATCGCGGGCGGTAATGGATCGGTAACGGATCGGCAAAGAAAAACTTTGTGTGCTAAGTGCACATTGCATGACATGGAAATTTCCCTCATGTTTGTAATAGTATATCTCCCAATAATATGACCCGAGGTCGGGAACACGGAATAGAGTGCATTTAGGGCATGTACATTTAGGGAATGTGCATTAGGGAGTGGCGGCTGAAGTTTGTACCTTGATACGCTATCCTATTAAAGCAAATTGGTTGACTATGATCTGGTCTTGAAATACAGTGGGCATTGATAAAGAGTGGATCATCTCATACAATCGCTTAACACAGATGCATTAATGACTGATCCCAAGAGTAATTCTTGAATAAGAGCGACTAGAACAAATTTATTTTATTTTATTAGCCACATCTGTTTACTGGCAAGCATCTTCATCGATAAGAGTATCTTTTTGTATTGTGTAAGTCATTTCTATCTCAGAGCTCGATTTAGCATTTTCATCTTAAACTTTTTTCCAAACAACGGCCAAAAAAACCATAACTATTTATTAGCTTTTGAAGGTGAGTCGATACGTCGTGACATTTGGAGGCAGACGTGAAAGAGTAAAAACGATAAAAGTTTTTGAGACTACATAATTTTAACGTTTAACGGGAGGTATTTGAACAGTTTCCACTCTTATGTCTAGTTTTTTTTTTTTTTTTTGTTTTTTTTTGAATACTATCGATAAGAACGTAACCCAGCTACGCTTACACGCAACAAATAACCCAGACATACCAACCTATTCACTATCAGGTTATATACTATCAAACTTCAAAGCTTAACGCCCGCGACCAAGAGGATACGGAATACAACGGACACAATACATTATAAGCCCCCTCCTCAAACTCCAGTAAAATCCTTACAACACTCCACTAGAAAGATTACACATCGACTACAAATTATGGCTCGGATTCGGTACAGACCCTCGACTGAGGGAATAAAAAAGACGCCTTGCTGGGTCAAGTGTTATTGTTTTAGTTGCTGCATTATAATTTTGGCTGCTATCGCAATACCTATTACAATAGCGCTTCTCAAAAAGGATCTTAAAATTAAGTTCATGGGGGTAATACCATCGCCTGACGAAACAGTCTCGTATGCAGATAACAATACTGCATTCAATGCTAACGCAGGATTTCTTCGGTTTAATGTCTTCAATTCTCTCAGCGTTAAAACAACTGCTATGACAAGCGCAAGGGTAATTATATTAATATATAAAGATAGTCCATGCCTGGAACCCATGGCATTTGTGCAACAATGAGTAATTTTATTTGTTTTCTGCATCTCAGCTGCCTGTCGCTAAATCGTATCATTTTTTCCCTTACCCTTTATTCCCGAAAGGCTTACTATTATTTTGGTCATTTGCACGAAACGTACTACAAAGACAAGTATTTTGGGATTGGCAGTCTAGACGTACACCTGAAGGCTAAATCTAATGCGACAATAGATATACCCTTCTCGATCGCCTATAGTACAAATAAAGATTATCATCTGAGTATCATCAACGATATAATCGAAAAATGTGGCTTCACTGGTCGCAAGCCACAACCATTGCAAATCTATTATACGGCAGAATTTACCCAGAGAATAGCGTTTGTAATACTCACCATCAATAGTTACGATGGCTTCACAAGCATTGATTGTCCATTTAAGGTGAGCGTTCAAGCCAATCGGCTGTTGTGTAATGGCTTTAACTGATAGACTTTACCTTTCTTCGTACAGGATGGAAAAGTGCCTCCAATACCTGGTGTTTATATCGGTAATTCAACAGCTAAAAATTAAATTTTACCTTTTCAATAACACTTTTAATACCGGATATTATACAAAGATGAATAAAATAATGAGCTTGCAACATATTTTTTGCAAACTGCATGCAGTTGCACAAAATCTTTGTAAATTATATGTACGGCCACAATAACATAACATAGCTAATTTACGAATGATAGAAATACTAACACACTTGCTCCCAACCCTGGTTTTACGACTGAAAAAAAAGTTACCGGTTTTGATATTACAGTATATTTAATCACACAATTATTGTGCATGTCAGATATGACGAACAAAAACCAACTGTAACCTTTATAGTAACTAGGTAGGGGTTTTTTTGGGGGATTTGCCCCTTGCAATTAAAAATTTTATCGATGATTACTAAAAAAGAAATATGTGAAGAGTGAATTTAATTGTGTTATTCATTTATGGTGAATTACATTCAAGCACATGGTAAGATACTATCGTTTAGTTAACAATGGAAGAAGCTTTTAGTCATTGGCAGAACTGAAAAGTTCGAATTCAAATCTACAAACATAACATCAACAGGATTTTATTATCATTTTAAATTATGTAATGCTAAATAAATAGATAAACTACGGAGAATGCTGATATATGATAACATGTTTTTATCTAGAATCGTCGGGATGGATATAGATGTTACGGGTTTGGATGTCGTGTTCTGACGTTTCGGGGAGTTTGTTGAGCGGGGCGTGCTGAATGAATGATTCGTATAATCTTGTTCTCTTTTGGGAGGCTGTATGGTTTGAAGGTGTAGCACGATCTATTGATTCGAGTGATGAGGAAGATGTATATGAGGATGTGTTGGAAAAAATAAATTTCTTACTCGATTCATGATATAATATGATGTCGAAGCTTACTGGATTAATACCTGATCCACTGCGGAATATAACCAAGGATCCGTATTCTGAATGTTATTAATTTGATTGTAATTGAGAGCGACGAAACTTGTACTCCGTATAGATTGAATATTACTGGGGCGCCCACTGGTAATACCTGATCCACTGTCACCTACGTACTGTATGATATCGTTTCGTACTTGTGCGGTGGTTTTACAGTGGCGATGGTGTGGACCTACGATGGGACATATTAATATGTAGAAATGTGGCTCTTGAAAGGGAAAATTTGATCTTGTGAGTGAGTAGGACAGTTTAATAATATGTAACTAAAGAAGAATTGATGTTGAAATGACGTACTTGTAACAATATCAAGACTTTCTCTGAAATACATAAACAAAATGACCATATATATTAATAATATGAAACATGCTGTACATGCATATCTTATGTGGAAAGATTACAGACCTTCCTTTCTCATTTATATAACGACATTTAATGTAGTAATGCTTGAACGTGAGAGCCAAGACAACTACCTCATTTGGATTCCAGTATGTTGCCCAAATTGCGACATAATATTCGCCATTATGCCGTCTTTTACATGACTTGTCATAGAGACCGGTGACACATGCTTTCACAGATTCCATGTTCAATTTATTTTTCTTGCATGTTTTTTGCAGTTCTTCTGAGTATTCTTCAAACCACGACAGCAACACAACATCAACAGGTTCGAAACTCTTGTAAGGTTTACGTCGATGATCTTTTGCAAAAAATTTATATAGTAAGTAACAGAAAGACATTACTTATTGCATAATATACAGTGTGTTATGAAAAAATGGCCCTCAGAAAATCGAAAGTATTTTGCACAATAAACAAGAAACGCGTTATTTATTATGGTCCACATATT
>CAJVPI010001114.1:0-16445 GCA_910592345.1 Paraglomus brasilianum
GAAACCAAATGCAAGTCTTATGGTTTGTTTTTGTTTTCAAAAAAAATCTGACGCGTTTATTATACTCAATATGGAAAGGACGCGCTTTAAGTTTTACGTGTCTAGAGGCCAATTTTTTTTCTTAACACACTGTACGTTCGCCCACCAAACCAATGAGTAATCAGTAAAACTTTACCGAAAGTTAACAGTTACTGAATGCAAACATGTAATAAACAACTACTCCACTAAGAAAGTTACAAGAAAGCTTTGTGCCATAATAATATTTTGAAGCACTTTTTATTCGCCATCTAAAACGATACAAGCCTGACTTTAACCAAGCGTAACTGAAAAACCTTAGTCTTAATTAGAGATGTTATCAGTCTAATCAGGACTTCAATCCTGCAATATACAAGGCGATCCAGTCCCGTGTTTCAGTCCATGCGGTCTCACAGAAATTTAATAACAATAGGACTGCGGTTTCAAGCTCTGGTCCTAGGACTGCGGTTTCAAGCCCTGGGCCTAGGACTGCGGTTTTAAGCTCTGGTCCTAGGACTGCGGTTTTAAGCTCTGGTCCTAGGACTGCGGTTTTAAGCTCTGGTCCTAGGACTGCGGTTTCAAGCCCTGGTCCTAGGACTGCGGTTTCGAACTCAGGTCTTAGGAGCGCATTTGCAAACTCTAGTTCTAATCGTAATTGCGATTGAGGAGAACTTATTAGTAGTATATTATTTCTCAAGGCTTTTAAATAATTATCACCATAGTTTCTCATGATAGTAATATAACAATAAGCTGTGTAATATATTCAAATGCTTATGTCAACTGTGCGATATTATGCTTGTAAACGGTATAATAATAAAAATCTGAGTATTACATAGTAATTTGTATATATGGGTTGGGAGAGCAAATACCGTAAACTCTCATGAATAAGCACCTACCCTCATCATATGAAGCAGTGCTTATTCATGAGACGTTTGATTGCGGCGAACAATTGTCCGCGTTATTCTGTTTGTTACATAATCACGAACTGCGGATATCATATATGACGTTAATTAATTGGTAATCAAGGGGGGTAGGGGTTAGTTTTTTATAACATTACCGGTGCTTAATGAGTTTACAGTATGTCAACCCATTACCCTTACTCTAGTGATAGTCAACTAAATATGTAAGTGACTGTGTATTATTAATTTAAAACGTGCTATCTAATAACTCCCATACGAAGTATTCTTCCGACACTCGATTCAGTGTTTTCGACTAGTCGGGGTAAATGTCACTTACCTAATTATACGAAATTAATTAAAGATTAAAATTTGTTATCAACGCGCTACAATAATTAACCAGGCTCGCTTTCTGTTATTCCCATAATCGCTCAGAGGATAAATTCGTAAGCCTAAGTGGGCTCAGCTACTCTATGGGCTATGTAGGTATTACCCTTTTCATGTGGACTATGTTAAAAATTCAAGTAAAGATAATGATAGAAAGAAATGAATAAGTTTCAAGGAAACAATTTGTTTATTTCCGTGGATTAGATCAATCCTTGGAACAATTACTTCAACATATCAACATTTTTCTACACTAATATAGCTAAATCTTCGAAATTCTGAATCTTACATTTTGTGCTGTCGCCACGTTGCTAAAATTATATTAGGTTGTTCGACTGCGGAGAAGATTTTATCATGTGACTCGCTGCTATTACTATGACTGGTTAGATTATAACCATGTGTTGATATTTGAAATAAATTGACATGTTTTTAAAGGATCCATGTTTTTTATCTGCAAATGATAAGAGTTAGTTCATTGTTCTGACATTACTAAAACTTGAACATCAATTATTTTGTTTACTATTTTATAACCAGAGGTTTGGGACTACAGTCCTAGGACCAGAGTTTGAACTTTAGTCCTAGAACCAAATTTGGGACTGCAGTCTTATGATTATAAGAGAATCAGTTTGGTCCAGTCCTCATGAAGACTAGTAGTCCAGGATTTAGGACCGGATGGACTGGACTGTTTAACATCCCTGCTCGTATTAAGAGTCTTAGTACGAGAAAGTGGCTGTTTTGGTTCTAAGCAAAGTCAACGTACAGTTGAGTAACAACTGCGGAATCGCATGTTACACACACATTTTATCGACATTCCATCTAATTTTGGATAATTCAGATATCATTTACATAAGTTATTCGCGTGCTGATAGCATTGCTTTCCCCTTTATATATTAATACATTTCAATCTCAATACATAGCATTACCTATAACCTGTGATTATATTTCATTCAACTCATCCAAAAGGGGGTAAACCAAAGAAGAATTGCATGTGTTAAAAAATTGCTTGATAGAATTCTATACAGGAAAAATGGTCAGCTGATTGGTCATCAAGTGCCACCTACGCCAAGACTGTGGCACGCTTCGATGTAGAAAGCTTGCTCTTCTAGATAATCGTTAATGATTATTGTTGCCCCCCTTTTGGCTAGTCTTACATACAGTATACCAGATAGAAAAAAAAGAAAAGCTTGAGATTGACGTTAGACTTAGAACATCTAGCCTCTTGAAAGATGCATTCTATTCATCCTATTCCATTATTTTTACGATTGACGTTGATATGTATAGTGCATCATACAAGTTTCGCTTTGTCGATTTTGAGTGGCGGTGGCGGTGGCGGCGGCGCTGGTGGTGGTGGCGGAAATAGTAGTTCAAAGTCAAAGAACCATCATGTTGTGGGAGGAGTCTTTTGGACCGCTTTCTTAGTCGTTGGTTTGGTTTTCTTCGTGGTCTTTGCAGTTGTTCTCTGTATCTGCCGCCCCTGTTCGCCTTGCGTTTACGACAAAATATCAACCCTTTTGGGCTTCCCATTCGAGACTCACTCGACAGATGGTGCACCGGCGACCTCATCTACAGTGGAGAACAAGACGCCCCCCTTGGATTATCAAGTTATTCCCAATCAACGATCGGTAGTCCCGAACGGAAATGCATTGCAATTTAAGGATGAAGAATGTACTATTGTGCGGCTGAATCTTCCGTTCTCTACCCCGCTACCGCTGACAGATGCAAATGCTAAAAATGAATCCCCCAACGCAGGCAGTGTAGCTGTACAAATACTCGAAGATACAACAGTGAGTGTATATAAATATATTGTTGGTTTTATTTAACAATAGTGGTTCTTATTTCTTTTTCATTGAATATTGCCAACACAGGCGTCATCAGAAAATGGCCACGTATACATCTCTGTTGATGATAATAAATCCAGTAGCGCTAATTACTTTGAGATAACCGCAATGTCGAGTGAAGAAAACGCAATTGTGGCAATAGGTCTTACTACAAACCCTCAGCAACCACTCGAGGGTGAGAACGAAAAGTTTGTATCCAGTCTTTGTACTAACTGGCTCTCCTCTGGTCAATATGTAATACCGTCTTATTCGTAATATTTTACTTGCTCTTTGATTTAACTCAGACTTCCTGGTATCATGCCTAACTCATTTGGGTACTGTTCTGACGGTTCCAAATATGGCCCTAAATGGGGAGCCGAAGATGGAGATACGGTCGGTTGTGGATATGATTGCAATACTGGGCGTGTATTCTTCACAAATAACGGGAAGCGCCTCAGCGTCGATGAAATCGTTGGTCAAAATACCTGGTTTCCAACAATAGGAGTTATCGGGCCATGTATTATAAAAATTAACCTTGGAGATGGTCAATTCAAGTATAGTGCTATTGAGGAAAGGAGAGATGAAAATTTTTAGTTGGGACATTGATTATATTACGATATTACGATGGTGAGGAATGCGTCATGAGAACATTTTACTCTGTCATATACATTATTCATAGGACGTTAGTCTGTACATAGATGATATTTATTTTACTATAATAACGGTTGTATTAATAAATTGAAACAATATACTTTAATTCCTGCACATACGGGATAAACCCTCTATTTGTCATTTTAACACAACGATTTAACTGTCTGCCAATCCCATTCATCTACATGTTTTATTCAAACCAATCTCCCGTTCTTTTCTTATTGACGAATGTTTTGTATTTATTGAACCATGGAGTCATGATAGTTAAAAGCGACGTTCAGCAATGGAATAGACGCGATGAGACAACAGGTGCCCTTATTTATTACAGAAAGACCAAACCAATGAAGACCTTAATACATTGTTAGTCCATTTTCGACTCGCGTCTTTTTAGTGAACCGTCACAAGACTTTAGTACGACATAACACATTCGATTCTCGTTACATTCTAAGAACAACCTAAGCGTTTATAACTCTTGAAATAGTAAAGCCTGATGCGTATGGCGCTTTACGCAACTAATCTTATTTAGTAGTTCGTACCTTTAGCATATGGGCAGCCAAGACTTTATAGCTGTAATAATGAACTACCCCTGCATTCTCAACCACTTTGCCTTTCCCCTTTTATTTCATACGACAGTGATATGAAGCGAAAAACTGCACTTCTGTTCAATTGTTTGAAGACGAAAAGTCAGAGTTGATTGTTTTTAGAGTTCGTGAGAGGTCTGTTATATATCATTAAGATTTCACAACTGACATCTTAAAAATTGTATGCTCACGATCGCGGTATCTGCAAACAGTACTTAATCCAATTCTCAAACATTGGCATCTGAAGTCATGCTGAAGGTTTATTTTATAATGTGGATTATATAATTCACCAGTTGTTGAAAGCGACAAAATTCCTCAGCCTTGATCACGTCGATTGCGGTCCTTTTCATGAAGCAATGTATTCACGCGAAGCAAACTTCAATGTGTCTTCCAACAAATGGAATGTACAAAAGACACTGCTAGGATTGTTACACAAATATAACAGTCACAAAGGTTGTTCTAAACTCTACGTGAGCAATGATTTTTATAGTCTATTTCTACGACATGCTAAAGACTTCAACGCGTTATTTTGTGCGCGAAGATGTGGACAATATCATATACAGTGTTGCGTATTTTTTTGAAGTTATGTTGCCATGTTTGCCAGGGTGTAGTATCACAGCGATAGTTAAACACCGAAACTATGAGTGAAGGAATGTTTCATTGTTGGTGAAAATGACTTTAGACATTAGTATATACACAGGCAAACTCGATAAGTCGGTCTCTCAATGATTCAATTTTGGCCTAAGAGGCCAAAACTTCCCAAGCCCTTTTCTCGGTTTTAATATTTAAAATCTCTCGATAAGTCGGTCCATCATGCATGACCGACTTATCGAGTTTGCCTGTGTATAAGTTTAGCATATGAGTCATAAATCACCGTTATAATTTTGCGACGGCACGTCGTTTTATGATTAGGATATAGTAACTTCAGTGCTGAACGTGCATCTTTTATAATTTTCTCAGGTTAATTGCTTTTGAAACATTACATTAACAGAATGTTTGCAGCAGCCATGAGAGTTTGGAAATAATAAAAAAGTTGGTAAAAGCTAGAGGTACTGCGCCGCTAATCAACCATTACTTAAGCTCGTGATAATAAATCTCTTATCCCGTACACTTCTTGTTTGTAGACATAAAATGCTGACAATCGCAGATTTTTTAATAAAGGCATATATATAAGCACACAGTATTGTACAATACTTTTTTAACACTATTACGTATTGAAACGCATCCCTTAATTGTGTCAGAATTTGCCATATTAATATATAGCTAATTTGCCAGCGTTAAACCCATACTAAATCTCTTTGCTATCGCGAGGAACTTTTATTCACAACGACATGCTCGCTAAAGCCTAGTTTAATTTGCACTGCTAAATTTACATACACGGACACAACCCTATTACCAAAACTGACAGTTTACAAATTATGTCTTTGACGCACCCAACTTGATTCTAACCCAACAATGGTGCACGCTCTTCGCCGGACCTACCAAACACGTGTTTGGCGACAAATGGTTTTACCGAATACAGTAAAGTAAGGATGGAAAGCGCAAACGCAGTCCAAGAAATAGCAGGACTATCCTGTTCCATAAAAATGCCGTACAATGCCCAGGCAATAACCAAAGCACCAGCCACATCACCCTTTCCAAGTTCGACGTAACTGACTGCAGTAGACTGCAGAACCAACAACCCAATAATCACAGCAATGGTTACTAAAACACTAGGTCCATCATCGCTGACCTCTGGGGTGAAAGCAACGAAAGTAGAAATAACAGCGATTACGAAAATCCAAGCATGATAAAGAGAGAATGGCGCATGGATAAAGGCATTATCCATGAGATTGATGGCGGGGTACTTGTAGCGAATGTTATAGTAGACATATGAGACCTGCGAAGCAGTAAGAAGAATGGCGATCCATGCGAGGATTGGGTGATCTTTCTGGGTAAGAGCAAGCCAAATGGTATTCCAGATTGAGATGAAGACAAAATGCCAGCTAATGCCGTCGACTACGGTTTCGGTAGCTTGACTGAAGAATTGGTAGATGACTAGTTGGGATATGTGGGAGATGAGAGGTAAAAAATACTGTTGGAATATACATTGGGCGGTGGAGGGTAAACATAGTAAATAACAAAGCTATTACTTACCGAAACCAGCAAGCAAGAAATGAATGACACCCCAAACGAAGAAGACAAACGGTGCTGGAGTAATATACGTCTTCTTAGCATCTACGTATGGGGAGCCCTATAAAAATAACGTGAAAATGCGATTAGTTATCTTAATTCAACGATGTTCATATAAACAATCCAGGACAATAGGATATCTCCCTGTTCTGACAGCTCTGCGCCAAACTCACCGATTCGGGTCCATATACTGAATATACATTAGCGGATAGCAAGAAGAAATAGACGAGCAAGTTCGCTATCTTGACAGGCTGTGGAAATCTCATTTTGTATATTTGTTTATTCGTTACAAGCGCAGAATAACGTCACAACCCTTTCAGACTATAATGTTTTACGTTCAGAACGTAGCCACACCAAAGAGCGAGTTAACTACACCAAACCAAGTCTATTTTATACATCATTGGGCCGCAGGCTTACTGATAATCAACGGCGGAAACATCAATGTCCATGACGCCATTGTGTTACATGGCGAATGGTAGCGTAACGTTGACCAGGATACCCGAAAAAATGAGCCGAAAGCTTGATGAAAGAGACACTCACTCATATACAAGAGTATGTCTCTCGTTGATAGTAAGCTGTTCGTAGATAGTCGGGGAAGCGAGGAAGGAGAAAGCGAATTTTATTGGGGAAGAGAGACATATAACTGCAACAGATGGAGAGAGATT
Organism: Paraglomus brasilianum; assembly: GCA_910592345.1. Taxonomy (NCBI): domain Eukaryota; kingdom Fungi; phylum Glomeromycota; class Glomeromycetes; order Paraglomerales; family Paraglomeraceae; genus Paraglomus; species Paraglomus brasilianum. The sequence continues at coordinate 7,182 of CAJVPI010001114.1, forward strand.
CCTTGATTTCCGGATACGTAATGCATGCAAATGTTGGGGTCAATAGATATAGATAGATTAATTGGCGTGGGATTGGTATTATTATTATGTTTTCGTTTCTTCTTCTCACCCTGATTTCACCACCAACCTTCATCCATTTTGACAGACATACTCGGAGTATAAAAGCGTGCATCACTTTAAAATTTCCTATTCTTTTTACTTACTTTACTATCTTTATGATGTTGTTCTTGATACTGCCCTAATTCATATAAGCATAATTATTATTATTCATTAAACGATTGTACATCCATGCAGGTACAAAATAAGATTGTATCAGTGCATCATGCATAATCTCCTGATTACACTATAAGACATGGCAATGAATCTATACGTCCCCCCTTCATCGAGGATATGGTGGTGGGTGATGGTGGTGTAAGTAGCGTTGGGTTTATGTCAGAATTGACTTTGGTTTTCAACAGTAGTAGTACTCATGCTCCTCCCAGTGAATGTCGCTTAGTATGCGGTCCATCGCACATCAGTTTTTTTTTGCTTGGGCGTTTTTTGCTGCTTTATAATATTGTTCCACATTCACCAAAAGCAGTCATGGTAAAAAAATGCATTAAACCATTTCCGGCATTAATTGCAACGTGCTTGAGATAGAAGATAATCGTTCGAATATATGAAAGCTCTTACTAATGACCACATGTTCCCTATCGTGGGTTTAATGAAGCGCCCAATTCATTATCCGGTAGCACACGAAAAGACGTACGAGTGATTATAAGGTTTACATAACTAAATAATTGAATCGATATTAAGGTGCAAGTCTTGTGAAATATTTAGGTTATACGACATCAGTATTTACAATCATTAACAATGTGAAAACTTAAGACCATTCGAATAATGCCATTGAATACAATCAAATATGTCATTCCCTTTGTTATTTGCAACAAAATCCCATATACATACCCGATGACGTTACCATAACTTATGATATTTCCATAATCGATGGAAATTCTCATAACCGATGGAAATTGTCAAGACGAAAACCAGACTTGATTGCTGAGGTGCATACTCACTTGATGAACAAATAAACCAAGTACATTATTGCTAGTCACTATACAATGCGTATACACGTATACATGGATATCAAGTTGAATGAAAAAGTTCGTTACGGTAAATATCGAGTTCTTTTCGTCATAAATTTTTATGCAGCTCGCAATCAAAGAATTTGTTTGTGAAAGTAACACGTGTCGGCAAATTGCATTAATGTAAAGGTTATAATAAGGAAAGATGGCGAGTTTTCACGTTGATTTGCATTATGTTCGCCCAGCTAATCATCTACTCTAAATTGTGTCGTATTAGCGTTACAGTGCGTCCATTTGACGAATCAGATAAGCGAGTCACAGATAAATCGTAACGCGATTCTACACTTGCCATAAATATTCGTTCCCTGAACAATTTCAAATATCTATTTTGCCTTTCACCACTTTGACTTGTTCGCCGAATGTAAGATGCTATAGTGAACTAGGCACGCCTCATGATTGCTTCGTAAGGTTGAGGCTGTTGTTGGCATTAATATTGATGTTGCAGTTGACTCTAACGTTCAAGTTACCTGTCCACTCTCTGTATGCACAACACCTGCTATAAGTTTATGGCGTTTACAATGTGCGGATGTTATTACACGTATGTGTGTTACGTGTGCGCAATGTGCTATCCCTTAAACTGTATTGTCGGCAAATTTGCCTACAATTTGGATTCGCCAACAAAATCGCTTTATATCAACCTTGATGCTACTAATTAAATACCCCCCAACATATATAGTTCGCCAGAAACGCAAAAGTTTCGTTTTATAGTACCCCAAATTTAGGTTGCGTTTTTTATATATCTGCAGTAAAGTCATGTTTTCACTGATACCCAGGATTTTTCGATGGTTGACAGCAATGTAAAACGGTAGGAGATTAATAAATAATATCAATGAATCGTTAATTTTTGAAGTGATATTTGATTCATTTTTCAGCGCAAAAATTACGTCCATCAGTCTTACAAGAAATCCCGTTATGACAGCCTCAGTCGTTGTCATCGAGTTTGGGTCGTCAAAATTGCTCTGATGCAGCCATCGAGACTTCAATATACCAATTCAGAATCCACAGGAACTACCATATTCTGCCGAAAAGATTGAAGAAGCTCGCAGAAAAGTGTTAATGACACTCGGATACTTGGCTTCGGAATAGTAATCTTATTAACGGTCTTTGTCCATATTCATGTTAGTAGAGAGATTTCAATATCACTAATATTACAGTATATATATTTATTATTATGTATTATAATTACCATCGCTCATTAGTTAACGAATAAGTTATTATTATTATTAAATATACTCGGGTTACATTTCAAATGACGCAACGCACTTTCCCAATGCACTGTATTTCTAACAAAAACGGTAGGAAATACGGTCTTGGGATAGTTTGCAAAAAAGTGTTCATAGAAAGAGGATGAGTCTTGGGATATCAAATTCCTAATATTAACGGCCGTGATTATGAGTTGCACGAGTCGGTCATATAGTCTTGTTTGTCTGCTGATCCTTAACATTTTATCAATGACATTATAATACCCATACGTGAGTCGACACCATAAAGAAACAGATTTCAGTAAAGAGGACAGAAGATGAATTTGAACCAGAGCAAGAAGAACAATAATAAAAACTTTGAAGCGAACAAAGTAGTAGAAGCAATGCAAGAGTTTAAGAAGTGCATAAGCATCTGTCTTCAAATGGCCATTACTTCTCAATGACTTATCTGTTTACTGAGATCTTTGACTCTTTAGACTCACAACAAAGTAAAGAAAAAATATAGTTTAAGAATATGGTACCTATCATAGCTCAAATAAAGCAGAATTTGCAAAAGTTTTTTAAATGTGCATTATTCTTTAACCACACATCCTTTCACTATGCAGTTTTATTAGGTAAAAAAATTTTTTTCTTAATGGTTAAAGTACAAATAACATAGAATATTGTTCTCAAAAATGCAACATAAAATTATGTGTCAAAATTACCAAAAATTGGCCTACAGATTAAGGATACTTTATACTACACAGTTGACATTCTTACGGAGCCAATTAATTGCCCCGTGTAGTTGTTTTAGTTATTATAGGAAAATGTTATACGCAGCTGGCGCGACATATTCATAGTCACTAAGCAAACATTATTTATGTTAATCATTGGTGTATTTCATAATAAGGACGTGCTTTTGTTTCTTTTATGCGTTTAACAACCACAATCACGCTTAATCAGCGTAATATTTAATCCTTTTATGCTATATTGTCGAACCAGTAACACATAGCGAATGTATTCTCGTACTAATAGTGTAATTGCCTGCATACTGGGAAAATTGTTGCAAATCAGGATGTGATGACAATGTCCGTGGAAATGCTTTGTGGTGGTAACTTTCTTCGGCGAAAATGTCAACGACAATGAACACCGATCCTATTAAATCGAAGGCATTTATTATCAGTTGATAAAATCTTACCAGGGACTGAGGTTTCATATTCTTTATTGGTCGCACGTGTGCTTGCTTACATTTTCCATACTGAATAAATAATAAATAAATATAATATACTGTACATATAATCTCGATACATATCTACTATCTTACAGTCTATATATTCTATATTACACAGGGGGCCTTCTGTAGTCTTAGAGGCATTGGGGAGTAAAGTAGACAGCAAAAAGATACTTTAATGGCCATCCACCACGGAGTGCTGCTTTGGTGGTCCTTTGTCGATAATGTTCCAGAAGGCCGTAGCATGTCTGCAAACCAAGATGGTTTGGTATGGGCTGAACAAAATAAATTTATAACTAATAATTTGTCGGTTTGTGATTTGTATACTACTCAGAAATGTTCGTAAATGTACACTCTCACTAAGTGCACGGTACTTCACTCGGAATCTTGTTATTATAATATGAAAGTAATCTCCGTGAATTCAGCGCGTGACCCGATCTGTTAAGTCGGCAAGATTTTACAAACTTGATATTTAGCTTGATACATAAATCAGGCCATTAGTACCTTCTAATATCAAGTCATGTTTTATATTTAACTGAGACATTAAATATAATTAACGAATAGATCTTAACTATCGCAATAACTATTTAATATTAAGAAGGATACATTCGCGTAGTCATCATCCTCCATAAGATTATTTGATCAGATGCTCAAAATATGAGCTTTGTCTGTATGCTCATGATAATGAGTAAAGTCGAATAGAATTGTTAACTGGGTTGAAAACAATGAGGAATCAGAGTTAATGAATCTACAAAAGAACAAGTGAACATGGCAAACATTCTTGAAAGGTATATTAAGAAAAGCCATATGATGCGACAGACAAGCATAGATCCGTATTTTACGCAAATTACTGTGAATAATATTTAGCAGCTTGGTTATGATTTCTTCCACTTATAATAGCCGATAGTAAAATCATGAACATTTAACTTATTTTCAAGTTCACTCCTGTCCTACTACTACTGGGTTCAAGCTTTAGAATCCATAGCTTTGATATAATGCTATATACATGTAGCCTAGCAATTATTTCACCAATAACATTATTTTGATTAGGTTGCAGAAGCCTCATGGAGTGTTATAGTTTGTTCGGGAGTAGCTGGTATGAAAACATGCAGTGTTCCTACACTGCTATAGTAATAGTACGTGTATTTCTTGTATGCAAGATAGAAATGGTTTTTGAATACCTAGTAGGTATACTAGTTCAATAGCCAACAAATCAATAAAATTTTTCAAGCTTATTTATTCACAGCATTTTAATTACTGATAGCATGTCATTTCAGTCTTGTTGGTTCATTTATCACACATCTTCAATATGTCACTTAGTATTAATAGTAAGAACATAATGATCTTTAGCATTGGGTCTAATACTTGAGAAAGTAAAGACACTATTTATGTTATAAAGTTTAATTACTCAAGCTTTGAGTATTTCTTTGGTAAGAGATTTAACTCCATCACAAAAAACACGATCTTTTCTGCAATTATGGTATCAATTTTAGGTACGACGATGTTGATGACGCGTAACTCCGACGGTGCCACAGATTGGACGGTAACAACTGCGGAACGCTGCGATAGTGCAGCAGAACAATAATAACAGCGAGTTAGTAGTGCAGCAAGCGTAGCGTATACTGATAGCTATAGAAATAATAACCGTGACAGATTAAAACGAAATCGGATTAAAACAAAATTTTATCTACTTTAATATGAAAATTTAAAAAAAAAATTTTTTTGGGGGGGGGGGGGCAATTTTCTTGGTATTTGGGATGGGATTTAGGGTAAATTTTGTTAATAGAAGAGTATATGTGGGTTTCAGAGGCATTAAAAGAGGATCCAAAAAGACCCCAATTTCGTTTTAATCCGATTTCGTTTTAATCTGCCACAATAATTACTAATCGCTGCTAAAAAAATCCATTCGAATGATACAAAGCAGCGTAGATTTCAGTTAGAGTCAACTATAGTTGTTAGAGTCGAGGTGTTCTTAATGACAGCATTTACTTTAAAAATATACGCTTGATATCTCATTCCCCGAATTATTCGATATAGCTATTGTAATCACTCTCCCTATCGAAGAAGAATAATCGCCTCTTGTCTCGTGATTATTCGAGTGGCATTTACGATAATTGGTTGTTACTTATTGAAACGCGCTTATTATAATTGAAAACCCCAATCGGGAGACTCTTCCCGAGGACAAATTAATGATCCAGGATTAGTGTCATTCATCAACGTAGTGAGTCGTAAGTGTAAAGCCTAGTGTCAAAAGGTCACTAAATGTAATCCGAGATTTAACTATCAGTAAGACTCCGCGCAAAAATAGGCTAAATTCCTAGTGTCGATTATTGACTGCTCTCCCGCAATAGTTGGCACTACGATTTTTGGGGATATATTAACTGAGGTATAGTAATAGATAATATCGTGTAAACGTAATTTTAGTGGCTGATAAATTCTTAATGTTTGATGTTTCGAATCATCTACTGTATGTTAATAATTGAAAATTTAAGAATGCTTATAAAGTTGACAAATTTCTTTCGGGTAAATTTAATCTTAGTGCTGTCCATGTCTTAAGGCCTTATCGAAAATAGAAATACCATATTACACACTTTGTATTTGTGAATAAAGATTTCGCTGAGCAGAAATTCTGGCTCTTTAGACCAAATGTGCCATGAGCTTGCTCAAAACAAAACCAGATTTCCCTTATTATTATAATGCAGTAGCAGATGATAGGATTTCAGCATCAGCTCCCACAATAATTATTATTTTAGTGAAGATGCTTATAATAAGCAGAGGTTAGAGGGACGGCAGACAGAATTTGCTGTTAGATATAAGAGTCATAGTTGATGTCAGCTCGGTCTTTTACTCACGAATGGACTATAGTAATAGTGCATTGGATAGAGGAATTTACTACTCTTATTCTATAGCACTACTATCCCGGCTCTAGGGATTAATTGCCGGTTCGTTATTTGTGTTAGTCTTTCTTCTTATTATTATAGGGTAAAAGAATATTGAAAGAAAGTAAATAAAACCAGGACCTTTAATATTTTTATCTGTTGTAGCATTCAATAAATAACATAAATAAACTTTATCATTATATGTATAACCACAAAATTGGAGCCTTAGTGCCTAGGTTAGATACCAACGTACAAAGTGTGCAACTTGATAACACCAGCGCAAAAAATTTCAATTCCAAAAGACTCTTCGGAAACATTCTATCGAAATATCATATGTCGGTTGTACTACATATCATGCATTTAGAGTCAGTCGTTTGTTTACGTAACCGTTTTGCATAATATTTTTATTAATCCTACATGTAACGCGAAAAGATGATGAGAACTATGACTTCTTTGTATGTTCATTTTGAGCTCATTGATTGTGCTGTTAAGAAGGTCATAAGTTGGAAGCAGGAATACATAGATAGCAGTAATAACTCGACATTTATTAAAGAGTATAAGGGATAAAAATAGCATGCATAAAGAAAAAAAAAATCTCGGCAGATAAACTCTACTAGAAATTCACCTAACATTCCCATAGTCTAATTCACAAAGACTCTACAAAGTGCTTTTTGCAGCATCAGCACCTGCGACCACTTCTTCCAAGCTTCTAGATTCTCCTCTCTTTTTTCAGCGCTTTTGCCGCGCCAGCTAATACAGGAGAGCAAGTTATTAGCTAATCTTGAGATTTAGCTCTATATTCAGCCTAAACTCTGAGAAGCATTCTCTTGCTCTTTTTCAACTCGCGTAGTCAATACGTTCTTGATAAATCGGGTCCTAAATCCTCGCCTTCAATTAGACGAAATTCATATTCTAATAACAAGGGAATCGATGATTCGTTAATGTAGATGCACACGTGCATTTTGACTTCTATTGTATCCGATCGAAGGTCAATTATTCATTTGTACATTTGTTAATTCATTGAGATTGTGAGACTTATTTAGATTATTTCGATTAATCATAATATAAACGTTAGAACATAGAACATATAGAGAATGGACATATTCTACTCTTATTTATAATAATTATCATTGCACTTTCAATGCACGCTCATTAAGAGTGAACATTAACACACGCTATTTCTAATTTGCCAACAATGCGATTGTTATCAATGGCACCACATCAATGACGTAATAGAAGAATTGACGTTGAATTTTCTACTTGAAACAATCGAGCGTAGTATTCTTTATTTTAATCAGTCAAAGAAAACATTTCATCAGTTTTGAACGCTGAAGTCTTACTATTGTCGAGTTAATTACCACAAGAGAGCGATTGGTAATTAACCTTGAGGTTTAACTTCTTCAAACGAGGTTGGCAATACCAACCACTCCGTTTTTTATATTCACGAGTCTTACGTTCAGTCTTGTATATGCAGACCCTCGATTACTAAATGAACGTCTCTCTTCGAAATTGAATTGAATTTAAGACTGAGTATAAAAGTGAGATGAACATCGAAACGTATGTATAATAATAAATAACTATCCACAGGCTGTATTATACAACTATTTCACGTTTTGCGTTACATTCCGTTATTTCTTCTACTGCGGCTTGTTTGTGATGATGTAGACTGTCGTAGCTGCGGCAGAATATATATTGACCCTGACACTATTACTATGTTCACTTTGTCTAGTGCAGTATGTCCCATATACTGTATAACATCCCGATTTCGTGCTTTGAAATTCGCATATTATTGTGGCATACAGAAATAGATTTTATTGTAAGCTTCACCGAGAAAGAAATAATGTTACGTCACCCAAGTATCATATCAATCTGTTTTGGTAAGAATGATACAACTTATATTTGGATCAATGGCAACGGAGTGATCAAACTGTTGTCCGAATCCACGGCTATTACGTAGTTACGATGGCGGGGGGGGATAAACTTAATATTTAAAAGCAACCACAATCATCTTCCCGTTGTGATGCTCAATTAAAAAACTTGACTTTTGTCTTTTCAACAACAAAAAAACCTTGATGGCGTCTAAAAGTGTAGAAAAAGAATGCCTTGTACAAGAAAAAAATGAGGAATTAATTTTTGAATCCGGACCGCCAAAGCGTGGACGTGTAGCAAAAGCTTACGAAGATTATGAATTTCGGACGAGTGAGGTGTGGAAAAATTATACAGCAAATTTATTAGGGGATTAATCTTACATTCGGTACTCCCTATCTAGCCTGTTCATACGCTCCCACGGGTTATTGTCAAGAATAAAATGAACCCACCGAAAAAACGCATACGCACAGCCGAAACCCCGAGATTGCTTTCCGAGGCTGAACTCTCTGCAAGAAAGTCGAAGAAATATCCAAAGTCACGTAAACCAGCCCAGAAGTGGAATTTGGAGGAGGACAAAATATTGGTTGATTTTATGTTTGGATTGATTCAGAACGTACCATGGAACGACTTAGCCAAAGGGTTACCTAATCGTGATATAAAGAGTATGCAAAACAGATGGGCGTATATCAGGAGAGCAGGGTTTAGAGTAACCCCAGCGAGAGATAATAGTAAGGATGATGAATAACATATAACTCTATTTCTTTCAATTACTGTTATTATAGCACTTGAGTGTTCCAAATAAACATTCATTCACAGGTCATCTGTTTAATTGATATACAGTAAAACCTCCATAAATGCAACCCCCATAAGTGCAATCCTCCCCTAAATGCAACACTTTGCTCGGGTTCAAATTCATCTTCTGTCCTCTTTACTGAAATCTGTTTCTTTATGGTGTCGACTCACGTATGGGTATTATAATG
>CAJVPI010001115.1:0-16440 GCA_910592345.1 Paraglomus brasilianum
ATCAAAAAAATTCGAATTGCATGGAATTGCAAGTGTCTACCCATGAATTAACGATTTGTGACCGCGATCCATCATATAGTCTGTGTTTGCATGTTTCAGGCTCCGTATAAGATTGCATGTTTTATGCGCGTAGGCTCTATATAAAATTGCATGTTTTATGCATGTTGCCATTTAAATGCCGACAACCATAAACATGTTTAAAGACATCATCCCTCAAGCTCTTTTAACCATTGCAATATTTTGCTCATTTGAAAATCCAAATCATAAACACATAATCTCTCTCCTCAATGCTAACACCACCGCCGCCGCCGCCAAAACCACCACCAAAAAAGGGTTCATACAAAAGGAGGTCCTCAGCTCCCCAACCTTCGGATAACTCGTCAGCTCCTCAACCTTCGAATAACTCGTCAGCTCCCCAACCTTCGGATAACTCGTCAGCTCCGCAACCTTCAAATAACTCGTCAGCTTCGCAACCTATAAACGTAAGAAGTCATGAGGGACATCAACTATGGATGGCTCATTAGATACTTGCACGCCAATGGCGCTGCTTTTTTCTTCCTGTTTGTGTACGCGCACCCATCATCAGCAAATTGCCCAATACGCTAATGAACGCGCTGTCAGTAGATTGCCGATGTTAGCAGATATTTTTACCGATAGAATAGAGAATGGAACTCCCATATTGGAACGGAAAAGTCGCAGCATGGTCTCAGAAATTGTGGTTACCTATTATGACCGACTCTGCCACAACCTCCCCACTCCCCCCATACTACAAAACTCATGGTTTTCGTCAAAAAAGCGACCTCCGACGAGCAAAAACTTTCCTAAAATATCCCTGAAATCAAGCAAGGAAGAAGAGTCGCCCGACGAGAACCCCACACAAGGAAAAAAACGCAAGATCAGGACAACAGCAGCACGCAACAAACGACAACACTTGAAAGCCTTCAATCGTACGCTACCAATAAAAGTATATCCAAACCGCCCTCAAAAGCAGCTATTGAAACGGTGGATGGGTATGCCTATAATGCAGTTGTCCGCTGGAGTCTTTTTCCGGGCATTGCTTGATGGAGCCTTGATTCTCTCCGAAGATCATGCAGGAAATAGTAGTAGTAGTAATTAGTCTGCAGGGTTATTTTACTATTACGATGTAATTATTAATATTAATATTAACATTAATAAAGGCTTAATTAAAAGGTAATTCTCGATAAGTCGGCCATTAGAGGTCAAACCCGACTTATCGAGACTGACTGTGTATCTCTTTCGAAACTCTCAATCTTTAATGACAAAGTCCAGCTGGATAAAGTTACGACAAAAACTACAACAAAGCTAACGAAATCCTGAAATATTGTTGACTGAAGCCAGGAAATTGTTGATAGCTTTTGAAAAAGACATGCGGTAATAAAGAATTCGTGAAGGAATTACTGAGTTTTTAGTTCTTTCTGGCTGTAATATCCAACGCACTCCGTTGGTTTATGCTGTGAAAGATAATTATAATAAACAACAAGACAGCTTCTTTACCCACTCTCTAATTGCAATGGAACTAAAAGATAACCACGAGGCACAGTATCATCTGCTTTAATATAGGAGACAAGCCCACCAAGTTCACTTACTGTCTTTTGATATTCATTAAAATGAATTCAATTCACTGCTGTATATACAGTGTGAACGTTAAGTGTTGAGCACAGTCTATTCCAATAAGACATTAAGGCCTATTGTACATGTTCAAACGATTGTGCTGAACACGATCATTTGACTAGTTTGAATAAAAGTTCCTCGCGATAATTAAATTTGGCTTTTTTTAACGTTACAATTTTGTTAATTTTGTTATACCATTCGTCACGGGACGAGTGAATTTCTGATGTTGGGGGCTGATTTGGCGCATTCCCGTGCATGTCCGCCTTTTTTGGCTCCCTACCCTTATAACAACGTAGAACTAATTGTTATCGCGCTTACAAAGAAAAAAAAACCCCATATAATACGATTGGCACATACTAATGCGTTATTCTTTTAGTTTTTGAAATGGAAACACAAACGCTAACACCCAAGTTAACAAACTCGGACCCTTTGGAAGAAGGCGAAATAATAGACGAGATAAACTCAACAACTTATAGTGAAGAAGAGAAACAAAACTTAGAGGCAGTAACCAATGGAGTAGCAGCATTGCCTTACCCGAACCAGCCGTCACCGCAGAGTCAAGATAATGAGGATTCCATCAAGAGCAACGAACATGGCTTAGAAGGTCTAGAAGGCGACTCGAAAGAAGTAAAGAATCGGGAAAGTTCTGGACGGGAACGGAAACATCGGGAAGAACGGCGTCATCGCCACTCTAGCAGGCATTCCCGTAGTCATCGTCGTCACCACGATAACGAGCGTAGCCGACACGGGCATAGACGACACGAATCAGAGCGAAGGAATCACAATAAAGAAGGCGATATGGGTCGGAAGGACGGTTTAGGTAACAATTTGAGCTCGACCGAGCCAATGGTCGTCGATGACGATGAAACTCGTAGCGATATATCCACAAATCGTAATGAACATTCTGATGCCTCTCTCCGTAAACCTAAACGCAGTAGGGCAGAGTTTTCCTCTGACGATGAAAGTCATCACCACTCATCTTCTCGTCATCATTCCTCTTCCCGCCATCGTTCCTCTTCCCGTCATAGCGAACGCCGTCATAGCATAAGCCGACGAAGGAAAGAATATCGCGGTCGATATGATTACGACCGGGAATATCGGTACGCTTATGGTGAACCGACGACCGTTCAAGAGAATAAAGAGATACGAACCGATCGTAACCATGATGAGACGATAGATATTGAACTTGAACCGGAAGTTGATGAAGAGAAGTTAATAGAGGAGAGACGAAGGCGTAGAAACGAAATTATAGAAAAGTATAAAAATAAAGATAATGTTTCTACGGAAACTAGCCTTCAACAAAAGCAGCTCTCAGATTCTATCCCAGGGAATATTGTGGCTAAACAAGCGATATCTGGTAGGACAAGCCTATTGTGGTCCGAACCCTTTACATAACCGATGGCGTTTAACGCCTATATTTGTATATATCTTTGCGTTTATAGAACATCAAGCAACGGAGACGCCGTCTGTGACACCGACGGCTACGTCACCGCCGTCCTTCTCCCTCACAAAAGTCGAAAGCATAGCTGAAGATGAATCCGTCGGCGAAGAAACACATGGTTTTTCCGCTGCAGATTATGATCCTACAAAAGACCGCATAGCCGATGACGAACGACAACTTCACCACAAGTCCGCGAAAGACTTGGAACTATTAAAGGCTAAAGATTTGCAAGAGGCGGTAATTCAACAGGGAGATGATGATTCAGATATGTTTGCAGCTGATTACAAGGAGACATTAACAGAACGTAATGGGAATCAAGAATCTAATACCGAAAAAGTACAAAATGGTGAAGAATTGGACATGTTTGCTGATGAAGACATGTTTGCCCATTCACCAGAGAGCAAGGAAAACAATACCCAACTAACACAGGTCGGTAGTTACAAGTTTGATTTACGATCAATGGACATCCAATAATGTGATAAATTATTAGGCATTCAAGACGGTTCCCGTAGTCGTACACGATAATAATACAGGATTGGTGGATAACTATGACGACGCAGAGGGATATTATCGTAAGTCGGGGGGGGGGGGGGGTTTAGCCTTTTAATACTCTTGATTTCTATGAGGTTTTAGCTCCAAATTTTTCTTATACAGGAGTTCTCCTCGGTGAAATGCTTGATAATCGATATCATGTGCACAGCAACCTTGGAAAGGGTGTCTTTAGTTCTGTTGTGAAAGCTAAGGACACTAAAGAATGTATTGATGTGGCAATAAAAATCATTCGCAATAATGATACTATGTACGTTTCAGTAATCTTAACCTTCGAGAAAACACACCAAACTAAAATATATGAGATATTTTAATAGGTATCGAGCTGGCATGAAGGAATTGAATATACTTAAAAAGCTCATGGCAGCAGATCCTGAGAATAAGAAGCATGTAATACGGCTTTATCGACATTTTGAACATAAGGGACATCTTTGTCTGGTCTTTGAATCTTTAAGGTAGCTTTTGTTATTTAGTACCGAAAGTTTGCTGCGAAAATTTGCTCTTGCTAACATATACTTCCTCTCTAGTATGAACTTAAGAGAAGTATTAAAAAAGTTCGGTAAGGATGTTGGTATCAATATCAAAGCTGTCCGCATCTATGCTCAGCAACTCTTCCTATCATCGTCTCTCTTGAAAAAATGTAATATACTTCATGCTGACATTAAACCCGACAATATATTGGTAAGAGACTCATGATGTCTGATTAATTGTTGATGAGTGTTTCTCACGGCAGACATTGTCCTATAGGTGAGCGAATCCAAGAATATATTGAAGATGTGCGATCTTGGCTCTGCTTCTGATGCATCAGAAAATGATATCACACCATATTTGGTCAGTAGGTTCTATCGAGCACCAGAAATCAGTAAGTATGTGTAACGAACTTGCATTATTTTGACCAACACAATTTTAATCTTGTAAAACCTGTAAGTTCTCGGAATTCCTTATGATTACGCACTCGACATGTGGTCTGTGGGCTGTACTTTATACGAATTATATACGGGCAAAATTTTGTTTCCCGGTAGAAGCAATAACCAAATGCTAAAATTGATGATGGAGTTCAAAGGAAAGTTTTCAAACAAGATGCTTCGCAAAGGCCTATTTGTTGATCAACACTTTGATCAAGATTTGAACTTCCTGTGCTATGAGACTGATCGGATAAGTAACAAAGTAAGAAATATAATGTATTATTAGTGAGTGCTGGTTTGTGTGCGTTATTGACATTCTTTCCATCTTATGATAGGAAGTTGTAAAAGTCATGATGATAACGAAACCTGTTCGTGACTTGAAAACGCGGCTTTTATCTCGGACTTCTCATATGACTGATGAAGAAATTCGCCTTCTTACAGCGTTTGTCGATTTACTGGATAAGTGTTTAAATTTAAATCCAGAGAAGCGATTAACGGTGCGAGAAGCGCTGATGCATCCTTTTGTTACTGGCAAAGTTTAAACGTGGAACCCCTAAACTGAACAATCTTGAATCTTGACACAGAACTATTCAATCACTCATTGAAAAGGGGGATTTATCCAATATTATTATTATATGCTATCGTTTTTAATACTGTCCCACTCTAGGGTGCCAATTTGGTTTGTAATATACTAGTAGACTCTTCTTCCCAAACCTGTTTTATTACCGAGCAAGCATTCATGTAGTGCAATACATAAAAATTTCTGACATATAGACAACGACGGTCATTGAAGGCATTCTTGGAAGGTCTTTGCAAACTGTTTTGAGCAGCCAACTCCGCGTACCAAGATGAAGAAATAGAAATGCATGGCAATAAGAAAAGGGCGAAGCTTGTATAGTTAAGATATAGTTGCTGCGTTTCTTGCTAGCACACCTTTAATGTTTGACTGAATGAATTATTCTTTGGACCGTTGGTGACTTAGAGATCGGCTACGCTCACACCATTCACGACCATGTTTGTCGAGAGTTAGTCACGCTTCTGCTAAATAGCGGCCCATGGCGGCGTCTGTCGAGGACTTAAATGCTCTACAAAGCTGTATTATAGACCAACGACATCTATTTCTTCGTAGTACTTTTTTGGGGCTGAAATCTGGTATTGTCAAATGATTTGCGCCAGCATTGATGCACGCTGAATGAGTATGTTTATTTAACGCTCGATTCGCAGAAATTAGTGGCCATTGTTTTGTTAAGTACACCCATGCCAAAAGTATAAATACGATACGAGATTTTACTAGTAAAATATATGAAAAATCCCAATAAAATTTACACCATTTTAAAGCTCAATGATTGTAGTTTTAATTGAGAGATATCAGCAATTTTAAGGTATTACTGTTGCGGTGTGAGGAGGAGATGAAAGCTTCACTCGCTTAATTATCGACGTAAATCGAAACTCTGTCCTGAGGGAAGTCTAGAAGATTGTAACGCCGAAGTGTACTAGCTGAAACGCCTAAAAGTTTAGATGCTTTGGAAGCAGAAAGCAACACAATTTTTAACTAATATCTGTGTTATAATATATAAACACATAAGCGCAAAGCACACAATTTACAAGCACTTTATACACTTTATAACTAAGCAATGAGGCTATGAATACCTAATAAACGTGTCTTTGAACCAGGGAAAGACGTGTCAAGACGTGTCAGGTGTCTTATTATTATGAGAAAAAGATATTCAATAGCCAACTATATTCATATACGACAATCGTTAGGATTTTAAAATTGCTGGTATTTTTTCTCAATTAAAACTACAATCATTTAGCTTTAAGATGATATAAATTTTATTGGTACTTGTTTAAGGAAATTTTCGATTTATATGTTTTACTAATAAATTGTATCGTATTTATACTTTTTGCAAGCGTGTTTGAAGAACGTATTGTCACAAACTTACGTTTTTGATTACTGACACGTCGGAACCTATTATCAAAGCAGTCATTTAGTGGCAGTATTGGCTAGTAATTATTATTATATGGAGTTTGACATAATCATAAACCGTTTAAAAAAATCCTACCCAAACCAAACATAGGATAATGCGAAGAACCAGCACATGTTAAAAGATTGTCCAGTCCTATATCCATCAAAAGCTTGTTATGAAATATTTATATTTAGGTTAAAAGCTGGTAAGCGACAGACTACGAGAATATTTATCAATTTATTGTGGTGGTACCAGACTTTTTTAATGCAAAGGCCTAAACAATGCAAAACTGTTTTACCAACGTCTCATTGCTCTCATAACAACCAAACTGTACGATGTGTGTTGGAGATTTCAATTTGAAATATACTATTCAAAAATTGCGCCTATTGCGCCTCTAAACTTTCCGAGAGCGAATAGTAATCAACTTTGAGATTTAGCTAGACCCTCTCATCATTGTAAACATTTCAAAGACTTTTGGGTGTGCTGACCTTTAATCAATACGTTCTTGCTGAAGATAAATCGTACCCTAAATTCTCATCCTCCTATTACAGTAGATAGGATACTTATACGAATAATGACCTTTATTGTCCATAAATTAGTACTACTTGCCTTCAATACAGGAGCTTTTCTTAAACATTCAAGCTAAATTAGTTAAATTAATAAAAAATCCCTTAGTATTAGCTATGATGGCCCCCGATCAGCATACATTGCACTTCCCGCAACTTCTACACAAACGATTTTATTGACTATTTCGGAAATAGGTTGCAAACATTATTGATCATGTGTAAAGATTATCGATCTATATTTAACTTGAACACAACACATAGCGATCAAAGATGTCTAGCGAAAACTATGCACAAATCAGAAAAGGTGGCTCTTTGTTGTTGGCATGGAGAATTGAAAACAAACGAGTTCTTATAGTCGGGGGAGGTAACGTTGCTGCAGGACGTATTGTCAAGACTCTCGAGGCTGATGCGAATGTTACAGTAGTCTGTCCAGATGATGGCCTTAACGACGAAGTCAGATATCGCATCAACCAAAACCAAGTTCACAATTGGATAAACAGAAATTTCGAAGAATGTGACCTGGAAAACGTTGATATGGTGCTGACCGCTATCGACGATCATGTGAGGTCGCGAGAGATATATTACATGTGTAAGGCAAGAAAGATACCCGTTAACGTGGCAGACGTACCATCCCTATGTGACTTTTACTTTATGGCAGAACATCGAGACGGTCCATTACAGATTGGTATCTCATCAAATGGACAAGCGCCGAAATTGGCTACCATGATTCGCCAACGTGTAGCGGATGCATTGCCAGAAAATATAGGAATGGCCATATCTAAAGTTGGCAACCTGCGTCAAAAGTTACGAGATATTGACTCGGATTACGAGTCATCAAAGAAAAGAATGGGATGGATGATTCGTGTCTGTAAAGAGTGGTCTCTTAACGAGTTGGCAAACTTGGATGATAAGATGACGGATTTACTGCTATCGTTTTATAGCAAAGATGAAGTTCCCAGTTTTAATTCAATTGTCAAGGTCGCCAGGTCAACAGAAGATGTCAATAAAGACGAAGAGAAACGAGCGAGATCACGCATTATTTTGGTAGGCGCAGGACCTGGAGACCCTTCACTCCTTACTATCAAGGCAATGACATTACTCTCCCAAGCCGATCTTATCTTATCTGATCGCCTGGTTCCCGCGGCCATACTAGAATATGCTAAAGGTGAGGTTCGTTTCGCAAGTGCTAAGTCGGGAAGCGAAAAAACATGCTCGTCAGACGTATCGCAGGATGAACTCCTCAACTGGGCTCTGGAAGCATTGGAAGCAGGCAAATTAGTAGTCAGACTTAAAGTGGGGGATCCGTTTCTATTCGGACGTGGTGGAGAAGAAGTGTTATTCTTCAAGAAGCGTGGATGGGATGTCGAGGTTGTCCCCGGTATAAGCAGTTCACTATCAGCCCCATTGGCCGCTCACATACCAGTGACTCACCGAGGGATATCGGATCAGGTTCTGATTACGACCGGACAGGGCACAAAAGGAAGGATGCCGGAAATTCCAGAGTATAATCCTATGCGTACAACAGTTGTTCTGATGGCAGTTGGGAAGGCAAAGAATTTAAGTGAGCTATTGTTGGATAGAGCTTATCCAAGTGATCTACCAGCAATGTTTGTGGAGAATGGACATCGTCCGAACGAGAAAATTGTACGTGCAACAGTTGGGGACTTGGGTGAGATAGTTGAACGTGAAAACGTTGTCTCGCCGGCCACACTAGTCATTGGCAGAGCAGTAGACGCTTTGTTGATTGACGAGGAACAACAAGGATAATTGTGACTTGTTTACTATCGTCAGTGTGACTTTTATAGATCGTTTGGTGGGCTTCAATTATACCTTCCATCATTGGGGTCCTTGATTGTCTAAATCATTCTCTAGTCGTTTTATTTTTATGGTTTCCAGAACGAAATTATGCCATCATCAGCATAAGATGCAAGAATATTACTGAATGGATGATGTGCCAACCCAATAATTTCTGCTTCGCTTAGCTAAACGCCAGTACTAGTGAGTGTCAGATTTATGTAGAAGTCGGAAAATTCTTCATGACATAGACTTACCTTTAATGTTGTAGCCATCTTTCCAGTCTGAACATTGATGCAGCATAAATTAGAATCTTCAGTAACACAATAAATGAAGTCACCCTGTGGAGATACAGTACAAGTGACAAAGTCGACGCTAGGCTTTTTGTCTGATGTAAACGTTTTAATGATCTATAATAGACGTTGTTAAATACTATAGATACTGACTTTTATGTGAACTAGATACAATAACTATAAATAGTCCTACCTGTCCTCTGACAGTCATAAGGTACAACGTAGGACTTTTACTACACACGATGACTTGATCCATGTTCTTAGGCATTTGAATGACACAGTTGATTGTACTACCACCAGATATTGTTGCCGATGCCTGCCCAACCTGTGGACATATTGTGTGGAGACATTCTGTGGACTTTGCATCCCATATCTGCAAACACTCCAAGTGTTAGAAATCAGACAAGTTCATATCCGTTTTTGTAGAATATTAATGACCTACCTTTACAGTGCCATCACTGCTTGCGCTGATAACTCGGGACATATCATAAGAGAAAATAGCATCGTTAACAAACGACGAATGTCCGCGAAATTCTTTGAGCGTTTTACCTGATTTCAAACCGTGTATCCTGATAAAATAAATTTTAAACAATGTGTTCACGAGGATAGATATTGCCCTTCCTATGACTATATGTTGACTCACCTTACAGTGTGATCGAAGCTGGAGCTCAACACTTGACTGCCATCACGATTGAAACACACTGTCGTAACGCCTTGACTGTGAGCAGGAGAAAAGCGGCGAGTGCATTGACCCGTTGCTATCTTCCAGACCTTGATAATGTCATTTAATACTAAATAATACGCATATCGAAGTCACCGAAGAATCAAATTATATAAATAATTTACTTTAATTGTTCCATCTTGCGCGCCCGTAGCTAACATCTCACTGTCTCGGCTAAAACTTAAGCACAGAACAGGATGTTCCATTAACATTGGATTGTCCTATATCAATATATGATATCAGCATGAGTAGATCTTTTAAATCATATAACACATCAGAAGCGTTGTTAAGGTACCTCGGCTTGATACTTAAAGTCTTTTCTTAACTTTCCCGTCATATAATTCCAAATTTCAATAAACCCATCAACGCTGCCGGTCACAAAGTATTGTCCATCAGGAGAGAATGCCACAGATTCTGCGTGTTGTTTTTTGGGAAACTACAGGATACGAATGGCTTTTCAAATGAATAACAGTAAGAATAACGCAATCGCCACAATTTATCACTCTGACTACCTTTATTGTAGTATAACATCTCGTTGGCTCAGTGTCGTCTTCAGCTTTGGATGTTGGCGCCGATCCACGAAATAAATCAAATGCAGAGTCTGGCGGCAGAAGACCTTGGTGCTGTTGCCATTTTAAAGCCTGTCCAAGCAGAGCAAGAAGCCTTGATGGTGCTACTACTGTTACTTCGGTCGAAAGAGCTACATATACAATTGCAGCTTAAAATTATTGCATCCGAAATCGACAAGGTTTTCTTTTATTTCCAGTTAATCTAATTCTTACCTTGCGCTATTATTTGACGACGTTTTTCCTTTGTCATACCAGGTGGATATGCCTGAACGTTGTAGATCGTAATCATTAAATGGTACGTGTTTACAACCACATTATTTAATCATCAAAATCCATTATTAACAACCTCTTTCGGATCAAACCAAGTCCTCGACAGTAAATGCTCCAGATGCAAATATCTCTCCGAGTAATGATCTCTCAAAAATTGCATTGGATCTGTCTGTCTCAACAAAGTTCTTGCTGCTCCAAGTTCCCTCATTTCTATTAATTCCAATACAATCTGATGAAAGACTTAGTTGTACCTGATAGTAAAAACTTATGCAACAAAATTCGAAAGCATATGAACCTGTTCGTAAAGATCTACGAGTTTACGTTGCGGAATCTTCAGATTAGAAACTGTGCGAAGAACAACGTCCCAACGACCTTGAATGAGTTCTTCCATGAAGGATTCAACCGAATCAACTGTGTTAAGCGCTATGGTTGATTCCTCCTTTAATGAAGATGTACGTCAGATATGAAGAACCAGAATACGTGCACTATGTGAGATAGCAGGCTCTCTACAAAGTACCTGCAATGCCGCATACGTATTTTGAAGATTGTTCTCCTTCAAGAACTGAAGAACAAGTCGGATTACACTAATAATAATCTGGCATTAGTACGATTAATCATCTTATGTAATAGCCAGCACACGATGAACTTACTCTGATGATTCTATTTCTATGAAACTCATTTTTTTTTAATTGCAAACAAGGAATAATAAATTTTATTATATAATAATAAACGTTGACCTAACTTGTGTAACAACAAATTGATTGAAATGTGCCAATATTTACTTACAGCTTAGGTTGCAAATGCATCTTCTACCTGAAATAATTGAACAAATCCTGGAAAATCTGGAATGTACATACTTTCTCCACAAATGTCTATTAATCGACAGAATGTGGTGCTCAATCGCAGTTTCTATACTTTGGAGAAACCCATTCGACCCTCTGCCTAGATTATCATCGTCATTAATATATACATACCTTAATTGTCTTGATACTGATGCAAAATTAAGAGTAAGAAAAATATTAGGTACATTTGAGGAGAAGAAATTGACGTATGATTATACAGTGTACCTGAGATATCTACACGTTGCTGTGCTTCATAAGGCTGTTCGGCAATGGTCAAGTGACACAATGGGAGACGTCGGGCAAGAAGTCGTATTTAGCATGGTCGGCGAATTGTTCAAACTCCTAGTCACCCATAGTTCGAAAATAATTTGCCTTTCGGTCGATGTTCGGGACTTATGTGTCAGCGAGATTGGATCCTACCTATGTATTCAAGTTAAACCATTCCCACCGGCTGCTCTGAGTTATCTTCAGGAATTTATTTGCTGTGGTTATTTCGTGAAGAAATCTTTGTTTGAGAATTTGGCAAAAGTAGCTAAAAACATCAAACGGATGAGCATTAATCATTATCAGGATGATCGTAAAACAGTCGCAGCGAAGGGCTTTGCTGAACTAATTGAGAGTCAAAACGGGTTAGAGCTATTCGAACTGTCAGTCAGTGATCCGTCAAAGTTAGGATTTCTACCATCATTAAGCACTCAGGCAAAATCGTTAACTCAGGTTATATTTCAAGGGATTGACTTTGGTGAGAGAATTGTATTGGAATGCTTGGTTGAATGCAAGAATTTGGAACGCCTTTTTTTTTGTTTTTGCGAGAACGTGACTGAAAGAGTAATCGAGCCTTTGACAAACACGACATTACCGAAGTTAAGAGACATAAAGTTTCACCTAAATAATCGACCTCCATTGAACTTGCCATTACTGTTTGAGAACTCTGGCCTAACAATAAAAGCATTACTACTTTCATGGCGAGTAGTTGGTTCCAATGTACTGCCTGTCGACTTTATTAGGCGAATTATTGTAAGCTGCCCCAACATTAGTATCTGTGAAGGAAACTTGAACACTGATGATTTGATTACACTATTGAATCATTGTCATATTCTTAAACAGCTTGTAATACATAATAGTAATCGTTCAGAAACAAGGATTGATGAATTTCTTCCAGAATATGGAAGACTTATGCCTCCAACACTTACCTCACTCATTATTTATGAACAATGGACATTCTCAGCAGATGCATTAGAGAGGTTTCTATCATATAATAATGTTAATTTAAGAGTCTTATGTTTTACATATTCGGCACTATTGAGAGATGAACACATTAAAGTTCTAATTAGATATGCTATAACGAAAAGAACATTGAAAGTTTTAAATCTCGGATATTTTTCAAATATTAGTAAAGAGTGCATAGACGAACTTGAAAGCGTTGTTGAAGATGTTGTATATTATCAGTAAAGCCACAACAAATGGTTTTACGATATCACGAAAATAAAATGTTATGATGAATCAATGATGACCATAGACTTAAAAAGACGGAACGAAATTTTCAACTATTATTTTAAGCTAATTCTACAACGTTTTTCTTAAGCTGATTTTCTTAAGCCAGAATCACAATCAGCTATCCATAATCCAACTAATCTCAGGTGCTTCTTAATAATAAACTTACAAAGACGACGCACACTGTCAAATTGTAAAGACAAAAGGGTTCGATGCCTTTTCACTTCCAAAGCCATAGTCAAGGGAAAACAGTTTATAAACACAAGTTCATCGAGTTTATTTAAACTAATACTCTCCTACATCTATGCAATGTTGCAACCTTACTTGAATACTCTTCCTGTGGAATACTATCAGTAATTGCCTGGACAGCTCTAGGAAGGTTTTCAATATTCGTATAATTCCTCTTTCTTAATTTTAGGAAACAGGAAAAGGTTGCTAAGTGCTAAGTCTGGACTATAAGGTAGATTTGGTTGAGTTTAACCCGTAACAATATTAATATTATTTTATTTATTTATAAAAAGTTTTCAAACGCAAAATTAGTAAGCACTTTGCAAAACTTATTGAATTCCCCACGTAAAATAGTAAGAAACAACATCCTCTCTTTGTCTATTAAACCTGCACGATATAATAATAAAGTAAGAATACTGTACCTACATAATACAGTGTGTAACAAAAAACCCCCGGTTTATTGTTCCTCAACGATTTCATAGACATTTGAAAGATAAAAACAACCAAATTCATTTAATGGTAAATTAATAAGAAATTCGCTGTCGCCGCATTGACTTCCGCCAAACTAATTAAGAGCGTTTCAGGAATATGTCTGCCATAAACCTTTCTAATTTATCGAGAGATTAGCTTCTCTACATTGCTCAATAATTTCACAAATTTTGTATTAGACTGTTGAAAGGTTAGTCCATATTTCTGGATTCTCCCACTTTGCCTTTGAATTGCAAATCACCCCCAAGCATTGGCCAAACAAACACAGAATAGAAAGAGTATTTTTTAATTTTCTAAATTTATCAGTTTCCAAATTTTCATCTGTAAATTCTACTTACTGATTGAGAACTTTCTCTGCTAAATAAGACTTGATACTGTCGTGCCGACTACCACGGGAGGGCAGGTAATGGTATTTAGCTAGTTTCCACGGAGCGTGGCTTGTTAAATCTCGGGGTACAGTTAGCGACCTTCGTTCAATCAAGGCTTTACACTTACAATAACTTTCGCGTCGTAGAGTGACACTAATCCTAGATGATATAATTGTCCTCGAGTAATATGAACGATTATCTACCGTGGGATTAATTCGGTAGTCTGTCGGCTGTGGTTATGGTACACTAATATTTCAATTATAATAATGCGCATCTACATAACAATTAATTATCGTAATCTGCCACTCGAATAATCACGGGACAAGAGGCGATTATCCTTGATCGATATAGGGATTATCGATTTCTCAGCTATACCGATAAGTTACCAGGGATTGAATTATTAATAATGTATTTCAGAGTGTAAAGAACTACTCGTTTATTTACAATCAAAGAATCGAAAGTAATCAGAACATTATAAACATGCACGGACGAACCTACTCCGAGTCTAACTGAAATCTACGCTACTTACATCTTTCGGAAAGTCTAATTTAGCAGCTACATCGCCGCAAAATTCAGGAGAGAATACGTCATTATTAGCTAAATTAATCCGGCAGAAATAAAGAAATAACAGTTTACTCAAACGTCTGAATATAATTTCGACACTTTCTGCGGGAGTCATCTTTTATCGCGTTCAATTACCGTATTTCTCCGACACGAGTACCCCCCCATGAGCTATACCCTGCGGCAATTTTGAAGGCCAAATTTTGATTTATACCCGGGTATTAGTGAAATAATTAAGTGATAAACAAAATTGTTTGTTTGTGGGAGATCCTAATCAAGCTATTTATGGTTTTCCAAAGATACCTTATCGATCAACTAATAAGATTAGTCATTCGTGAGAAAATTGTATTTACTGATCGTTAAGACAAGGCCAAAGTTTTTCAATAATTTGTGTTGTAGGAAAAGCGACACTAACATTATACTGTTGTCGTTTCTTGAATCCCGTGATTGAGACAACTCGTTTTTGATTAAATGCCGTACTCTATTTTTCTATCTTCTAGTATAAAAAAAATTCAATTCTTTCACATGCCATTGTACTGTCACAAACATTCGCTCAATCTGATGCCTTTTCCAGTACGAATGACAGAATGGAGAAAGTTCAACAAGTGGCTCTTCAAATATTATGTCCATAATAAGCAATTCAAACAACAGAGAAATTAAAGAGAAAAAAAATAAAACGAAAGGCGCTGACTGGCCTCGAAAACAAGCTCTTTGTATTAAAGTGCAAGAACATTCTAAATTTACGTTGGAAGCACTGGCAATCGAGTTCGAAAAAAACCTAACATTATTCATGATATTCCTGCAGAAAAACCTGTGAAGTTTTCTACCGTTGAGTCAGCACTCGCTTTGTGGATTAAACATGTTATACATCGTGAACAAGTTCTTACTGGTGAAATCTTGTAAGTCAAGAATTGCAGACAGGTTTGAGCATTAATGACTTCCAAGCTTCTCCTGGGTGGGTTACAAAATTCAAACAAACGTCACAATCTAAGCCAATTTGTTCGTCAAGGTGAAGGTACCGTATTCTTCCGAAAATAAGCAACACTTTATTGTTATAGTGTTGCTTATTTTTGGGTAGTTTAATAAAACGATCGAATCATGTGGTTTTTGTCGATAGAATGTGTGTAATTTTTTCCATACCCAAAAATCTAGATTTATTTTATGACGAAAAAATGGAGTTCTATTCCAGAAACTCTCTAATAAGTTTGGTAGAATCAATAAAGAGACTGTGAGCTAGTGCTAGAAAATAAATTTATCCAATAATAATGCACAAATAAAAATTACTTCAAATGATATACAGTGAACCCTCCATATAGGGAATGGGTCAGAATGCATGTATAGAGAGTCAGCATTTTATTGGTTGCACGTGACTGAACAGATATTTATTTAATCGATAAAGTAAAATATTATTGCTGCTGATTAAAAAACTCGTCTATTGTCGTTTGTTTCATTACACTCACAGATTTTAAACTAATATAACGATCTAATGCATTAATTGATATATTCTTTCCTGGTTAACTTATCGTTTTGACGAGCATATAAACAGAGTTCATGCTTTTGAGAATCACTCTAGTTTTTGGCATTTTGTTCGTGTGTAGAGATATTCAATATTGTGTATTATTGAAAATGGATTTTAATATTTGTGTAGTTGGGACTTGAGTAGTGACTAATAAGATGAGTTCACTTTGAGGATGTTCTAACATGCATCGTATCAACTTATATATTTTTGACAAGTGTTGTATCCGTTTAAC
>CAJVPI010001116.1:0-16433 GCA_910592345.1 Paraglomus brasilianum
TGTGCCATAATAACATTTTGAAGCACTTTTTATTCGCTATCTAAAACGACACAAAACTGGTCTTAATCCGGCGTAACTGCTTAAAGATCTTAGCTTTAGTACGAAAAAGTGGTCGTTTTGGTGTCTAAGTAAAGTCAACGTACAGTTAAGTAAAGAGCGTGCTGTTGGTACGTAATAAAAGTGCGAAAGGCGGAGATTTAAGTTTGCTTAAGGTCTAAGAACGGTTCAATATCAGCTATTGGGAACATTCTCTCCTTGAAATCTTAGACGAATGTTACACGAAAAAATTTTAACTATCAACCACATCGTAGGTAACATAACCCATGACTAATATGATAAACCCCTCGTAAAACCGATATTACATATTAATATAGACCTCGCAAACGCGATAGTCATAATAGATTGAACCTCGATAAACCGATATAATGTAGTACAAATTACGTGACCTGATTCTTGCAATTTCATTGGTCAACCAATATGAAGATTTCGCATTAGCCAATAAGAAGCAAAACCGATAGAAATGGTGAGGACAACCACATCGGGTTTCCGAGGTTTGCAAATTCTTATAACTATTACAGAAAAAATTTTTATTTTTTATGCAGAATTGATCCAGAACTCAGTGAATTTGAATGTCTCCACGTTCTAAGTTACTCATGATGAATCAACTTTTGATTCAAATGATGGGAGAGGAACCACAAAATGAACAATTCCTTAAGAAAAAGAGTTGCAGAAGAAGCATTGTCAGTGAGTTTTTGACTGAAACAATTTAGGCATCCGGGAAGAGTTTGGAGATTCTATGCCACGTGAAGCAAGTGTGATAATTTATCAAGGAAAGCTGATAAGTTTGGAGCATGTACGATTTGTTATATGGTAATACAATTCATTTAATTATTTCAGGTGACGGAACGTGATATCTTCGAAAAGACACATCCTGGTGCCGTAGCAGTGATAAATCATCAAGTCATACTGCAGTTATGAAAAGATTCATTGCTATGAGAATCTTAAAGATTGCGGGGAAAGCAACCAATAATGGGCAACAACAATATCTGACGCTTCCAAATGGAATCTAGAATGTTCTTACAGATGAGGACTTTGGAAACCTAATCTCAGACTTTTTGTGGTGTGAAAAAAATAAATGTGATTAACACTGATCGTTGTGTTGTGCACGTCATATTCTCGCGGTGCAAAAAAATTTTAGACCTAACAAACTGTTAATTCAAGAGGCAGGGGGTGGGGGGGGTCATAAAGTTATCTCCGAGTTAAAATTTTATTGAGCAATATTGGGGCGTTGTTAAGAGATAAACCCCCCTGCCAAAAGTATTTGACACTCCTTAATCTACTAGTAAAACATATGAAAAATCTCGATTGCACTGCACGTATTTACTATGTGAATCAAAATGATTTTGGTACCGTTATGAAGCTAATTGATTATATTTTTCGTGATATTTTCAGTTCCAATGAAGTGGCTGGTTATAATGTTACACATATTAAAATGTATGAAAGTCATCATGCTAACACTTCATCGAACAGCTGCTTTAGTACGATAACGGAACCGAACGTATCACGAAAAATATACTAAAATCATTTTAATTCACAGTAAATACGTGCAATCGAGATTTTTCATATGTTTTACTAGTAGATTAAGGAGTGTCAAATACTTTTGGCAGGGGGGGGGGAGGGATTTATTGTGAGTGTATCATTGTGATGATTTCCCCTTGACAAAGTTGAGCGTACTTGTGTCCCCCCACCATACACCGTGGTAAAATAAGATACTTGATAAATTGACCTTTTTTTTAGGAACTATAATATACACATTTTGCAGCTTCCTCTCGAAATTTATCCGTACAAGTAAGCTGCATGAGCCTCTTGCAAAGCCATTGTCTGGTTAGGGTCAGTTTTTATATCACATACCTATTGAACATCAATCTAATTTAAAATGGAGGGACTAAATAATTGTCTTATTTTTTGTAACTGACGTATAAAAACCGCATTTGTATTATTATATGTAAATCCCGTCCAGGGTCCCAAACCCGCATTTTACATAGTGATGGGATTTACATACAACATAACCAACCATAGTGGTACATCACACAAGGAGTTTTTTATCATGAGTTCGGGAATTAACCTATATTTCAAATACATCATTGCTATATGTACTGCAATTTTGGGATCCAATTATATTCCTTCTCCTCTGGTGCCATTACTTTATACGTAAAAATGACGATTCTCTCTGCCAGACAAACAATTTCGCCATTTCTTGATTCCAACGGGATTATTATTGTATCACTTGAATGAAATATACAACTTATTTCAGACAAATTATGGGGAATATTCTTTTTTCTTTACTGAACGCATTTTTTTCGCCTTCCACAATTTTCATTGTGACTTTTTAAATAACCTTCCACAATAAATTATTCGAGTAGACTGGCACTTCCCGATGATATAATATTTTAGAATTGTGCACTTCGTTTTTGTGTGGGATATGTATTATATAATAAATAAACTTTCCATATACCGGATCCGGATGGACACAGAAAGCTATGCCAACCCGTTCGTTATAAACAGAGTACAAGTTCGGTAGCACGAAGGAATGATTTGCCGATTAATCGTAATAAGCGACGCTAGGATTTTTTTCCCTGGTCCCGTACTTACCCGAGTCATAAGGCAGACATATCTGTATAATGAATAACGATATAACTTGATAAAGTCCATCCAACTGCTAGCATTGTCTGTATTAATAAATATCTATATATTAATTAATGTCCTCTGATGTAATATTAGCGTCGTTAGAAATTTCAGGTTCGGATTGACGACGACGGAGTTATAAGTAAAAATTCCAAGATTCTTGGGCAGCTTTACTTTCTTGACCCCGTTCATTTTTAGAAATGGCGCCCAGTATGTGTGATTCCTTTTTTTTTTTAACTTTCGTATTTTTTATTATTAATAAAAATGCGATATCACACTCTGATAGAGAACAGGTATTCCCATGAAATTGAAACCAGATATGCTCGTTTTTATTGTAATTCTTCAGTTTGGAGTTTATATTCACTATATTGAGTCCATAATTCTCCTGACTTAATTAGTAGTAGTTTCGGTTCTAACATAATGGACCACTTCGATCATTTGAACTTCGTTACTGTAATTTCTGATCTTTCATTCGTTTCTATTCTCTAACCCATTGGTTAATAATCTTTTTTCGTTTGACTTCAATGATGTCGTATTAACTTAAGTTATGTATTAACATATGATAAATATATATATGTGATACTTTTCTTTGACTAATTTGGATTTTTTGATTTCCGCTTTCTCGATTTAGAACATGGTCCAAAAGAGCGATAAGCGTGTAACAGCAAAAAATATATTTGCAACGCAATGATATCACCGAAAAATGTCACATGAGTGCAATATAAAGTACCGATTTAGAAACATGGTCCAAAAAGTAACAGCAAAAATTTTTTTTGCAACACTATCGTTTACTGGCCAAAGTATTGAAACGTGCAATAAAGAAAGTACCGAGACACTTAGGGGCAGTTTAGCCTCGCGATAGAAGCTGTATAATAACGATAAATAAAGGTCTATATAATTGATTTCCATAAGAAAAAACTAAACAGCAGAAAATAATCGCCGAACGAGCTTATCAATTTTATAAGCATTGAGGTGTGACAAGTGTTCCGGATTGATTCAAATGAAAATTCTTTGTTTGTTTGCTTTGACTGAGGGGCAAAAACGTGATCGAGTATATATTAATTACGTGATAAAATTAGATAGTCACGTGTGTTTCAGCTTCATCTTCAGCCCACAATTAATTATATAATGTAACACACTAGCAATACAAACACCATCTTATATCGGTATTTTTTAATTGCTTGCATGGTGGACCGACTTAATAACCAAGACCGACTTATCAAGTTTTTGCTGTATTAGAAAGGAAAAGCGAAGGAAGAAAAGCAATCCCAAGCCACTAAAATCTGCAAATCTTAATTAATAACCAAGAGACCGACTTATCTGGTTTGCATGTGTATTAGAAGGAAAGGGCACTCGGCGAAGGAAGAAACAATCCCAAGCCACTAATATCTGCAAATCTTAATTGTCAGTACGCATCCTGATAATCGCAAGCAATATCACCCTGTGGTACGAGATGTCTATAGGGCGTCTGCAAGGGGGGAAAAAAAAGAGAGAAAAAAAAGGGACTGTCTGCATGTGGCTATTCCAAGCACTTTTTTCTTCGCGTATGTGTACATAACTTTTGGTTGCGGATTAAGATAATATACGGCAAGAATTATGTAACCGATGACATAATGAAAGAATTAATATATCCCAACCTTATTACACAGTTATGTTCTAGACCAAATCATAACTTGGCCCGTTTCAAATTTGTCACATCACGATAATCTCATGCACCAATAAACTGCATTTGAATGATGTCAACACAATGTAATCCATGTGATATCATTGAAACAAATGGTGACAATTTCGAAATGGGCCAAGTTCCAAGATAGTTACATTGTTCGAATGATAACCGCCTATGATAATAAAGGTGGCGTTTATTCACACCTGGCTGTTTAAGTTTATTCACATGTCATATTCCGTATACACTGCCTGGTCTTTGTCGTACTTAATTTCACAGCATGAGAATTTTTGGCTAAACTATTGTACCAACAATAATAGTTGTACGTGTTATTTTGTTGTCTAATAACGGTACGTTACATTATCGATACTGTGGTACTTTAAACAAAATACACAACGACAGTATAAGTAAGCTGAGGACATCGTTCACTTTAACTAGGGTTTAAAGCTCTTGTCAAACCCTTACTAAACACTTTGCAAACTCACTCTCAAACGTATTTAAAAAGCATATTGCCCTGAATTTATATTATCAATCTGTCAGACACTTAAAATGGATGACATAAAAAGAAACGATATATATATTAAACGAAAAAAAAAACCAAGTTTGTCGAAGCCAAACTTTCGAAGCAACATTCGCAATAGCGAACAAAAATTATTTTTGAAGGCACCAAGAAAAGACATCCACTTTGAAATGCCTCGGACCCATGGCACCGATATCGAATAATATCAAGCGCGCATTTGAGATTTTACAAGTTTCTGAACACAAGCAGCTTTTGCTGAAGGCTAATCAGGTTCACGGCGCACATATAAAGAAGAAGAATGCTGAAGAATATAGTATCGAAGGATCGACAAAGGAAGAAGGTTCTTTTTCGCAGAATAATCGAATGCGATAAAACTTATATTCCTTTTTCCGTTAATAGAGATAGTCATAATGGGTAGTTAACATATAGTCGGGAATAAAAAAATTTAAATTTGTTCGTAGTCTTATTGAGTATAATGGAGAAAGGTAATATTAATTCTTTGGCATCTTTTAAACAATATTAAAGAAGTTTCATCCAATGAATTCCGCTTCTATGTGAGAGAAATTGTCCCTATCTAGTAAAAAATGAAGAGAAGGATATGTAACATAAGAAAGAGAAGAGAAGAGAAAAAGAAAAAGGAAAAAAGAAAACAGGGAAGTTCACTTGAAAAGACACATTATCTACTGAAATGGGTATGAACCGACGAACATAGACAGTTGATCGCCGTTTTGTATAGTGCTTACAAGAGGGACGTCTGTCCTAGAACTCAATCCATTTTTAGCCATCTGTGGACTGTCGGCCCTTACTGATTGAACTTTAAGCATTGAGTTTAATGACCTAATGGTTTTGCCATTCTCCGTTATAGGTGTTACGGATGCCATTGTCGGTGTTAATCTGTTTCCGATTTGGGTTTGTGATCGGTCTGCCAAATTCGAATGAAGTATTTTGGCAGAGGACATCGTCTTGGAAGGCGTTGGCGGTGTCGTCTTCGGCGGACTAAGTGGAGAAAGTGAAGTTTCTGATTTAGGTGATGATGATATCGAAGTAGCTTGGGTTCCACCACTACGTGCATCACGATCTTGTTTCGCTTGTTTATTTTGTATCTGAACCCAACGTGTCCGACATTGACGCTTTATTTGAATAATGCAATAGATTTACAGATGAATAATAGCGCATGCAAGGAATATGCAACTATATACAAGAATATTTGCTAGAGGTGTAGTTACTTGACCGACAGTCATTTTGCCGGGCACTATTATAGTTAACGCTTTGCCAAAATGATCGTCTGGCCAAACCGGTCGCAACTATTATGTTATTACATTACCTGTGTCCTCCCGTTAATCATTTCTGCAATTCTTATCCAACATCTACCGAACCTCTTGACACCCTCTTTAAGGATGTCATCTTCGTCTGACGACCATTTGCCCTTCCTAACTCGGGGATCAAGCGCTTCCGACCACCTTGCTTGACACTGAATACCAGTCCGATGAGGGATTCGAGTTGCAATTTTGTTCCACGGAATTGGCTGTGGATTTCCATCAGCATCTAGAGCGTTTATGTATTCGGCCACTGCTTCCTTTAGTGCAGCGTCTTCTTCTGGTGTCCATCTGCCTTTGTGAATTGTCGGATTTAGTGCACCCAACCATCTTGTTGAACATTGCATTGGTGTGCGATTGGGGACGTGAGCTGCAATTAGAGACCATTTATGCGGACCATACATAGAAATTGCTGCTCTAAGCAATTCGTCCTCTTCTTCCGTCCATTTGGTATATACGGGTGGCTTTTGACTGACGGGGGTCGGAGATGCTGGGCCGGGGGATGCTGCAGATGATGGTGTCGGCGGCTGGCGGAAATCCTGACCAACACGTTCTGAGTAATCGTTCACCTGTAAGGATAGATGGTAACTGTGTTAATAAGAAGCTGCCATCTAAGACATTAAGACTGGGCAAGGTACATGCGGCATACAATTACTTATCAGCATGCTATAACAGAGAATGCTGACTCACCATGGCAACATTTGTACTAATATCTTCAAACTTTACTTGATATCCGACCAAAGGTGACATTTGGTCGAATGCCTGAGGGGGGCTTGGAACAGCGGATCCGTACATAGGAGACATTCTGTTTATATCCTCTGGTATGAAACGAAGTTGATAGACATCATCTTTCGTTTCCATCTTGTAAGATAGCATTGGGGAATACGTTACTTGCATGAGAAAATATACATGAGATAAAAATATCTAGACTTACCTGCCAACTACTCGAACAATCAAGCTGAAACGGACAGAATTGTTGGTGAGTCATTCGATAATAGTAAGAGGGACACGGAGTTTATCTCTGTTACCTGCTACTTATACATACCATTGCTTGCGTGTTTTCCGCCGCAGATCTTGAAATCAGCGAACAGTCCTCTTCGGGCAACTGCACATAGAACGGTATATTGGGTGACTCATGAGTATAAATTACGAATATAGTCTAGCACTAAATATCCTTACCGAAGATTGTTGCGGTACGAAAATTGGTTGCACCAACTGTGTTGTAATGAAACAAGTTAGAAGATGCCTTTCTATGCACAGGTATTTGACGTGTATTTACTATATTATGGAATGAACACAAGTGTGTGTTATCATACTTACATCATTTCTCTCCAAAGTTTGATTTGGTACCTGCAGACGAGAGTAACAACAGCAGTGTACAATAGTACCATCGAACGGATGACGATTATAATATTCGACAATGCCATTCGTACGTAACGGATCAGATACATCGGCGATTAAAAAGAGAAGATTGGACGAGGGCGTGAATAAAGATTAAAAATGCGCAAGTATAACTATGTCGCCCTTAATTAGACATACTCGATATAGACTGTAGTTGTTAATTAGGTACGGATAATTGAACGGTATCCCCATATCCGTAATTTGCGGGTTGTTATAAGTAGAAGCAGCGGACTGATTATTCGAAGTGTAAGTTGTGGTTTCCATGTTGTCGGAAAGGTTGATTGATTTCAAAGCAAGATTGTTGTTTGGATGAACGTCAAAATGACCATCCGTTGGAGTAATTGGAGAAGCAGACGAGTTCGGGGGGCCTACTAAAAAAAATTCCAGTATGGCTATTGAGTCATGCATCAGATACAACTTTTCCACCAAAGAAGTTAAACATAAAGAACGACCAACTGAAGTGCTTTATTTTGGTGAGCAGAGAGGTTTACCTGGAAGAATATCAACAAACATACCGTTATGTGTGGACATGAGGGGTTTCTTAGAGCCAGATTTATAGGCAAGTGTCTTGAATCAAAGGCGGAGAAAGAGTGATGCGTGAGTAACGATTGGATTAGAGTTGATTTTTGAATTTAAGTTGGTCAAGGTTGTATTTTACTAGTTTACGTGAAACTGATTGCTAGATCAGTTAAATGATGCTTTGAGAATTACAAGGAGCGATGTTATGTTCGTTAATTTCCGTAACATATAAAAAAGGGAGTAGGGATTGGATCGTTTAGGAGAATTGGATCAGTCGTTTCCGGGTAGAGAGCCCGATGCTTGCTACGAGAAAAGAACTTATACTCTTATATATGTATACTGCATGCAAAAGATAATGAGTTTTTACTAGTCAATAGTAAAACTTTAATATATACAATGTACTTTATTTATATTCACTTTTTTTATTTATACTCTGAGCTTTTACCATTATGCTAAAAAGCCATGAAGCATTGGTCAATCTAGACCATCCATTTGAGTTATAAACTATGCTGTGTACCGAGTGTCGTATATATCAACCCAATACTGTCACTATTAGAGATTGTAAATACTCCGTTTCTTAGTAAGACTAGTGCTGATAAGGAACACTGATTACGCCATCATTGTAATTTAATTACACGGTATTCATAGTCGAGATTTGTTGACGCTAGCGATGGGGGCTGAGATAATATCAGGCAGAACAGTCAAAGTGTCAACTGACGTATAGTCAGCTCTAAGCGTTTCCCACAATTGTATAGTTAACGTGACACACAGATTCCTACATTATCTATTCTGTGATCGGCCAATCATACACTCGATGATAATCAAGGTATCGACTATTATTGTAACATGCACAATGACAACATGTTCGTCCAAGGAGGGCAATCAGCACAGCCAAAACACCCCCATTATTTTATAGTATACTGCGTGTAAGGTAAGGCGCAAGGAAGTGTGTATTCTTTTTACCCTGAGGAATTTGTTGTGATCGACCACCGATGCTTCATACGTACAGAGATGTTCAATGACTTTTCCGTAGATAATACTATTGAGAACTTAGTGCGTTATTTCAATTGGCTAAATCTAAGGGATATATAAATTACGAAGGCCAGCGGGATAACAGTATCTTATTGAGCTTTCATTAAGACCACACTCTGTTCCATCACACATTGCTTATCCATATGTTTATTCGAAGATGTCAATCAATTAATTCACGCATAACACAATATACACGTTGATGCGCTTATTCTTCAAGACCATTAGATAATTCCCGAGTCAGAATATTCCCGAACTTAGGTTGGTGCACATTCAAAGAACGCCGAAAATGGGGGTTAAAGATATCCCGATAGACGACTGTAACTCGATCGATTCAAAAAAGGATAATAATGTTTTTGGTTTTTTTCAGTGACATTTCACCAGTTCATCGAGCCAATCCATTTTGGAAATCAGTTTATCGTTTGGCTAGA
This sequence comes from Paraglomus brasilianum, assembly GCA_910592345.1. Taxonomy (NCBI): domain Eukaryota; kingdom Fungi; phylum Glomeromycota; class Glomeromycetes; order Paraglomerales; family Paraglomeraceae; genus Paraglomus; species Paraglomus brasilianum. The sequence continues at coordinate 9,565 of CAJVPI010001116.1, forward strand.
GATAGCTATATGACAAAAAAAGGTATGAGAGGATTTAAATCCCATTTGGTAGCACAAATCATATTTGCCAATCAGACGATCCATCAGGCAATCAGATGGCTTGATGGTATTACCCCTCTTGGCTATGCATTGCCAAATTTGGATTTGTAATTTCCAAATTCGATTGGCTCGATGAACTGGGTGAGAACGCACCTTAGTTGAAAGATCGGCCTTAATAGTTAGGTTACTTGTATCATATGCTAGAATGCATGCTGATAAAAATTTTTTCTCAAGCTTACATATGAAACTGTAAATCGCCCCTAATATCATCACGAACAAAGCTGCCTGTACCAAGCGTCAACGGTATTCATTTCTTTAAAATTGATATTCTCATCAAGCAACAAAATTCTCAGATAGTATGCTGTGCATATGCGTGCCATTCTCTGGTCCCTTTGGTTTATATCTACTGGCTTCTTCTACTGTGCAATTTCTCTGGTACTTCCGTTTTTTCAATCCTTTTTTTTATTTATTTATTTACATTTGTGTCCCGTATCAGATAATCAAAATACCCATACCTTGTGTTTAATCCACAAACATCGATTGCATAGAATAAACACGCATATGGAATTGTGACACGCTGTCACACCTACAGTGTAAGCATTGCACGAATGGATTCCATTGTTAAAGAGGAACGCATAAAAATCCCAATTTCTCTCAACGGAAGTTATAATGACTGGCTTGTCAATAATTATACTGTAAATAAATACGGTCGCAATATTTCCATTTATGCTAAGTTGATAAAATTGGTTAAACCATTGATGGTAAATTTACATCTTACAGGGTAAACATTAATCAGCCCATCCACAGCTGATCTGCAGACAGCAGCCAATGCATTGATTGCATTTTTATTTTATTTGAACTTCGACAGCTTTTATGTATTGGTTTTATCTTTGAGCTTGTGACCCGAGTCTAACTCATTTACAAACAAAAGACTTGTTTGCGTGAGAAAACTACCACCCCCCTTGTGTATTAGCATTTTAGTGACGACACTTTACAAAGTTAGCTTTATATTTATGTTGCCACTATTGGAAAATGTTCGTTAGGGACAGAAACTTGATTTAAGTCAGTTTGTCCTAACAAGTCAATACAATGGGCTAAAAATACGTACAAAAGTTAACTATAAATAAACCGTTGGTTTTTTTTTTTTTTTTTTGGTTTTTTTTTTTTTTGGTTTTTTTGGTTTGTTTTTTTTTGGTTTTCATGTACGTTGCTGTGAACATAGTTGATCGTGGGTAAAAACACAAGATTAATATAAAAAGTATAACACAAAGTGCTGGGCCGACATTTATAGCAAGAGCCAGTGAGTATGTGATACCGTTTAGTGTTCGATCACGAGCATTTGTTTGTCTAAGGTTCATTGGGCAACCGTTAAATGTCAAAACCCTGTGCGCGGCCCCCGAATTTTCTGTCCAATTACAGTATCGTAGATCTTTTTTTTCCCGTCATCATTTTAACTGATATCTAACATAATCGGTGCAAGAACAGGTTCCGATTATGCACTAGATCATCTTGTAATTAGAACTAACTCGGAGTAAAAAAATTTCCGACAAACTACGGTCAAATTGCACACCTCGGGACTGAGAGTTTGGAACCGTGCACTTAGAGAATAATGCAAAATAGTGCATTTACGGAGTGGTAATCCATGATCACGTGATATTATTAATTATGTAGTTTATTGAAATATTGATCTATACTTATTGAACTAGCCTTCTTTCTCTAATATATATCTCTTTAGAATATTTGTCAACTTCAAATGCCCATTCGTATTTTCGTGTTGAATTAAGAAAGCTTGTACAGTCTCCAGACCTTTTAATGCAGCACTTGCACTGACAACTATTTCTGTACTATCATCTGCATCATCCAAATTATTGCAAGTTCTGTAATTATTTGGTCATCATCAGAAATTTCGTAAACAATGTCTTCTTCAGGGACTGTCAGAAACTCTTCAACTTCCATTGACTTCGAAAGATTAAGATTTTCGAGTGCTCTACAGATTTCATCGAGAACTGAATCATTAATGGCATAGACGTCATCCGGAGGATTTTGTAAATTGCCGTATTTCAGGAAGAATTCTGGTATGCTGCCAGCACTGACGAATAGTTTCAGCCGTAATCTCTTCCCATGCTTTGCTAATGTATCGGATGGCTTGAAGAACATCCATTTTTGGTTGTTCTATCTGTTGTCCAGCTTCAACTTGCTCTAATAACCAACTATAGGTAGAACACGACATTAATGTTAAACTCTCTTAAACATTAGCGAAAATACGTTATAGACGATATTTACCGAATTTGGTGACGTTTAAAAGCCATTATAATTACCCGCATCCATAGGCTGGATCTTTGCAATTAGCAAGTTTAAAATATGACGCCTATCCATTTAAATAGTCATTCGCTCGTAGCATATAATGTTTAAGTTCTGTCTGATTTTTGAACTGGAATATGGCCTGATCAAATCGCCTGATGAAATGATTACCGAACGTTAAACGCATATCATCAGGCGAAATGTTGCAAATTCTACCAATTATAATTTTACCTGATGTATGACAATAACTACTAAATTATACTCAAAATCACGTGTGTGCATTTAGAGAATAATTCTCATATAGCCGGGATTATTGCACGTGCAGAATAGAGTGTGCATTTAGAGTGAGAGTCGAATCTTCAAAGTAACGAATGAAAAAGTGTATACGAAGCTTACTTCGATTTCGGAGTATCTGTCTTCGAATAGATGAGTTGCGTTTCTTATATTCCTTACATGATACGTATAAATAGAAGAATTCAATTCTGTCAACTTTCTCTCGTAAGTTGACACATTAAGCTATAAAAAGATCGAGACGTTACTTTATATTGTACAGAAATCGAGAAGCATCGTGAACTTTTCTATTGAGAAGAAGATAGGCTTACTGGTTGGTTAAGAAGAACCAATAATCGCATGACGTCGGCGCACTCGATCACATATCGCGTTCTTCTTGGACGCAATATCGATTTGCAAAAGTATGTTAACAAACCAGCAATACGTCTTCGTTCGAAATATTGATCAAACCCTATATTCACATCATTATAAGCAAGCTTTTTCTGTCAATAATATATATATATATATTCTAACCCCAGGTAAGGCTTAGGAAGAATAAAGCTACTTTCAGCAGTGTACTTAATCACGAGAAATCAATAACGAAGTGTTTGCGAAATAGCGATTATATATGACCTTTACTGTTAGCGGGAATTGCTAGCAAAAACTAGACTGTTAAGCTATCGATCCTAGACCAACTATTTACCTTATAAAAAACCAGACTCAAGACAAGATGGAGTCAGGCAAAGGAACATATTATTTACTTGGAAACAATGATGTATGATATCATTAGCAAACTGATATGCAAGCAGGGAGTCCTCTCTCGGCCTTGAAAACATCTTACCGTTTTCGCTTGTAATTGAGAAAATTGGTTGCTATAAATAATAATTTTAAATATAATTTTAATATTAAATATAGTCTGTCATACATTTCAAGAATGACACAAGTGGTTCGGCGCTCACATATTTGACTCTGGGCTGTTGTTATTCTGACACGGGACCTGTTACACATTAGCCCGCCCTGTATTTGGTTAGCGAAATCGTGAGATTAGGCTTATTAATCCATAGCCTGCAGATTAACAGTGATCGATGATGAATAATGACATACCAAAGCGAATTGAAATTGAAATCTAGCCGTCAATGATGTAAACAAAGGCTATACTATTTGTTTATTTTTGACTTCACATTGCACATTGACAACAACCAAATATGCATTTGTGTTTACCAAATGTTCCAGGGGCAACTATGATTATGCTATCTACAAATTTGAACTACCAAGAAATACTACAACTTTGTTGTTTCCTCGACAGGCAATGTCGAGGATCCAAAATAATAAAGTAATAGCTAATATGCGTATGCTTGTTCATATTAGCATAATCTTAGAATACGTCGAAATGTTTACTTCAAAAGTCGTGGAAAGACGGGCGTCATCTTGGGAACATATTTTAGCTTACAAACTCATGCAGTAAAGGTTAGTTTATGTTTCCTGACTTTATATTTCATAATTATTATATTTCATAATTATTATAGTACTGCCGGATGGAGATATGTTTTATCAACCAATGAGCATAAGTTCTTGGGGAAGTCATCCTGCACTGTAAACAGCATTACGTAGACCATTTAGCTCTCATACATAAATCAAATTATTGTAGTCATAGCGAGTCTAATGATATATACCGCAGATAAGACAGTGCTAGTAGTGGAATTTTTTTTTACGTTTAAGCTGACATCGTGGAATCCTAGTACATTCGCGTGCCATTAGTAGAAATTAAACCGCTGTATTCCGTTTTCCCCAGTGTTATTAGGTAAGGTGTTGAATAAATCACCGGAAACTTTACCGAAGAATTAGTTGGACATTGATGTTGGAGATTATCTATACTGCGCAAAGGAACATCTGTCTTTGGGAGTAGTGTACAGTCGCTAGTCTTAGTTGAAAGATGGAAGAACTTTATGATCATTCAAGAAAATATACATTTTATGAAATTAGCTCCATCCCGTACGGCTAGCTTGATAATAAAGTCGTACTCTATCTGGAAATGTGTTTCATAATGAATACGCTTCTAATTCACATAATAAGATTAATTAAATACGTGGAATTTATTAGTTTCACGGGATGAACTAATAGAAAAGCCACAAGAACAGTTGTCTGATGGAAAAGCAACATATGAAAATTCTCAACCTATCAGAAAATGAGTTTCAAGTTACGACATAAGAACTATAATGATGGTTCGAACGCGTTGTTGCCGTTTAGAGAAAATTCCGCATGAATTGATTACCAAAAAAACTGGTATTTATATAATAAGTCTTAGAATTCGATTCGGCAAGGTCATGAAGGTTACTATTCGTAACAATGTTCATGCGTACATGCAAATTAAAAGGACCGCATGATTACGTTTGCCGCTTTTAGTAAACAAATTGAGCTGTCGGGAAGTTGAATTAAGCTGTGTGATTCTTTTGACGCCAGCTGTATTTTGCATATGCGGTAACTATCTATGTTGGTTTTAACACATAAAGACCAGTACATATTAGGATGGTACATGCATATTGCTATCCTTTGACTTGTGTAATGGTGTATACCCGGCATTTTATACTAGGCACCAACATGCAAGATGTTTATGTAACTATTATTATTATGTATATGTACTGTATATATTACATATGGGGCATGCTGCAACAAAACCAGACAAAGTGAACATTCTATAAATGAGAGGCTGATTATGATGTGGCTGTAAAATTGACCAATGTGACTGATGACGTTTTAAAAAGCAATAATGGTTCATATATTTCTTTATTTTTATGTTCGTCATCTTCGTTTACATTCTCCTTTTCGTCGATCCAACGTTGGATTGCCTCGATGGTCTTTTCCCGCGGAGTTGTTCTTCGGAGATAAAAATTTCGTATTGTGGAAGCAGCAACGACCTTTCCTTCACCAAGTAACTTATGGATTTCAAACACCATTTTGTTAAATGAAAATTTTGGATCCAATTTAATTCTTTTGTTGTATAATTGTATCACAACTTTTCAATTTCTGCTGAGTAGATTTTGTTTGTCGCCGACAGTTTTGTTATAGGTTGCGACTTTATCGTTTGAATCAAGGCTTCCGTATTATTAGGTCGACCATTACAGATAATGTCATTTAGCAATCGGCCGAGAACGAAGCCAATTAATACTCCGAGAAAGAATTCACTTGTGAATGTAAACATTCTTTGCAAAGAGTTTATTGATGAAAATTGTTAGATCTGGTTTTTTTAAACGATATTTGTTGAGTTGTGGTTGATTCTTCTGAAAATAAGCGACTAGTGCTGATAATAAATCGTTTATTCATGCTTAAATAGACGAAAGCGTGTTGCTGCGTATCAATTATCATTCGCAGCAATTGTGAAAGATTTACGTAATACTTACGTTATTGATTAAGCCACTGATCAGCGTTAGTAGTATTTTACATTACGGTGTTAGATCGCATCGCGCAGCACATCTTCCTTACAAAAAAAAGAAATGGTGACTGTCGAAGAAACGAAAGAGATGTCGGCGAAGGCGGAGAGGGAGTTGAATGATGCCAAGAGGGCGTTGGAGGCGTTTAAGGAGGGTGAGGGCGAGGGAAGCTGCTGGTGACGCTGAGACTGAAGGAGTTGAGGGAGGACCTCAATGCAAAGGAGCAGCTGCACTGAAGAGGCTGGCGGACGAGGAGACCAGGCTGACAGCAGCCGTGGAGAAGTGTGGGTGAGGAGGGACAAAGACTTGCGGCAGGCAAGGACTCAGCCAGGTAACGACTTTGTGACTCGGGCGTTGGGGACATAGAGTAGTGTGTACATAGGGTAGAGTAGATGGAGTAGTATGGATTGTTCGCAAACCAATACATATGTACAAGCTTGTGCATACTATGCAAAATATTTCTCCGAGTTGAACAGGCTTAGTTCACAGTTTCTCTATGCGACTTGCTGCCCCTGTTTTCTCGTTTATAATATCGGACATTGCTGGTGCAGTCGTAGGGAAGCAAATCACTATTACACCTCTTATTCAGGGGACATTACTCTTCCGACGTGAAAAGTCATCATGGTTGAACGAGACGACACGAATTTTTGCGGCCTTGCGGAAAGCCAGCCTTGAACTAAAAGATTACTATAAAAATGCTATAGAGCAGTATGGCAATTCCGGGCCATCGCTGATTCGTCAAACATCTTTTCCGTATACACTACCCTACCATAAATCACCGGATTTTTTGTCACGTGGATCAAATGATAATTTTACACAAGGGGGTTTTTT
>CAJVPI010001117.1:0-16413 GCA_910592345.1 Paraglomus brasilianum
GTATAGTGCTAAATATAATACTTACCCTAAGGTTAAATAGCATAACTTTATTTATAATTGATGTGTAATTTATTCTGCAAAAACCGTTTTTTAATTGGAGTAACACTGGCGTCACAAATAAAATTTTATTGTGCACAAAAAAATTCTCATTACTTTTGCACAGTACTGTACATCTTTACGAGTCGAAAAATAAAGGCCATGATGTAGGCGTATTTTTTGTTATGGAAACATTTTTCTACCACCCTAATGTCTTTATTGCGCGAAACTAAACACATGATATCAAAAAGTATCACCATTGAATTCACGGTGTTCCTGAATCAACATCACAAGTGCAAACAGATTTACATATGCTTTAAAAACAGACGAAATAAAACTTGTCATATCTCGACAACAGGCAAAGCCTATGGAGTCCTGGTACGGAAAAGCAGTCGAATAGCCCAGCTTTCCATCTACAAACTTGTGTCTGCTTTGGGGTACGCTGTGGTGCATATTGCGGGCGATGCATTTTCATTTTCTAGAGACAGTTGTGTTATAAAGGAGGGTACCATCCAAAGGCTGCTCTAAGGGCATGGAAGGAAATAAACCAAAACTCGCCCACGGTTTGAACCTAAACACTGGACCAGCCATCACCTGGGCCCAAGTGTTTAACGGCGACCTACACTCCAAAATACAAAGAGGGCAGCTTATAATGCACAGCCGAACAAAGGCCGGCTGTCACATATCAACCCTGCCAACCTCCGCGATCTGTGTGTCGGATACGGGGCACATCGGAACACATGTTTAATCCTTCATGAATGAAATCCGATCAATGACCTCCTCTATAAAGACAGGCATTGCCTATCAGGCAATCTGGTATGCTCATATGAATGCTAAAGACCATCTCGGAAGGAGACATATATAGTAAAGATATATAGGTCTCCTGAGAAACACACTCTGCGAGTGGGCTGGGCTTCGGATACCACCATCGCCTCCCACTTCTCCCTCGGCTAGACTGTACTGCTAGTTAATTATGTACTATAGCTTTTCTAAGTAAGACTTGTAAAATAGAATATGTAGTTTAATATGTAGATTTAATCAATTAATTTATTATGTATATGCCAAGTGTCTTTTTAGTACAAATGCACCTTTAGCGTTCAATCGTAGGTGCAACTAATAAAGGAACGCAAAACTCCATGTTATAAAGTTGACGGTGAGATGGACGTTTTTGGTTATTGATAGAGACTGAGAAAAATTGAGGGCATTTTCTTTAGAATTGAAACTCGTCTTTATAATTAAGAAGACAATACGATGCTGCAGTAGTTACAAAGGCAGGAGATGACATCATTAGCAGACATATCAAAGTTCAATGAACAATATATCCAATTTACAGCTTTTTCGGGATTGAATATTTTTGTTATATTGTGGATGCATAATAATTAATAATATAAATTTTTGATTTATATTGACGGGTAATAGTAAAAACATTACGCTGCCCACGAAATGAATTAAAGTACGATCAATTGGCTTCAAAACTATGTAGCAAAAATGATATCGAATTTCACATCAGATACGAAATAAATTTGCTTGGTGAAGTGTATTTGAACATTGACAGGTGACTTCTAAATCCGCTGGGCTCATAACTTAAATATAACTGCGAAATACGTTGTATTCACATTTAATGCATAAACAGCATAAGCAGTCGGATAATTTGTTACCGGGGCTTGGTAACCATGCAAAAAAAATATTATTCTCCACGGTTGTGCAGCGCGTTTTTAATTAATCGTTGTTTCCTTTTTTATTCTAGCATCTCCTATACCATAAGCACGCAGCACGATGCAATAGAACCTTTTCACATTGCCACGAAGCTTACGTCTGTGCTTAAATTAAAAAACCAAGTATAAGCAATCAGTCGCACTTCGTTGTACCAAGTCATCATCGGGCACAAGACATCCAAGTTAAGCCAAGCGATCACAAAAGTTATCCAATGGTCTAGCCCCCTTTCTTGCAAAACCATGCCAAGGCAATAGCTTATGCTTACGAAATCTTTGTAATGTTGTCTCAACCTTTTTGAATGCACTTTTTTGTCTTTAAGCTTGTTGGTTGTAACGACTGCCAAGAAATAAGGAGAGAAACAAATACCCGATGTTAGTATCTCAACATGTGGCTTATATCTTTATGTGGCGTCATGCTGGGACATGCGGCATTACGCAACATCGACCATACCATGAAAAAAGGTTGATCGAGGACAAGTGCAGATGAGGGGTCTGTGAAACATTATATACAGTATGCCGATAATGGGAGATTAAATGGGACTATGAGGTTTTATGAGGCAAATGGCAGTGACGACTAAAGAGGAAAGCGGCGCTATGTGCTCGGGAGAATCTTCGCACCGTACGACGTTTTCTCTTCGGACGACAAGTCATGTCCATTTAGAGAGAATCTGTCTATTACTATTGTTATTACAGAACCTTAAATATATGTATGTATATTAATTTGTATATTTGATTACATACAACGTCCGCAGCAAGTCGGTAATTCAGATAACATTAACTGATAAATACGGAAGTTTATGACACAATAACAATATTAAATTAGAATCATGATGATAACCTAAATCTTGTCGCAGGATAATAATAGTAATAATAGTAACGATAACAGATATAAATATGTAGGTTTAAGGTAATTAATTGCCATTCCTATTCCGTTTAGTATTAGTCTTTATTAACTCTTTATTAACCGAGTTACTTTTTTTGTAGGAAGCGTCATGATAATGATAATAATCTGTTTATTATTCTCTCGCTCTTGTCACTTTACTAAACTAGTGGTAATTATAAATTATAAATATACGAGTGCTAATAATAAGTCCTCCCCCTTCATTCGATTGGCTATTACAAATCCGGAAAGCTAAAAATACCCTTTGTATACGCACTATTATACAGTACTCACAATAACATACTCCCTACTAAACTGCTTACCATTGTAAAAACATTGTAATAGATGTCACCAAATAAAATGCTTCCCATTTCATCAATCACACACACTCTTTTCTCCGTCCTGACTTTTGTTCCCTTTTGAGTGTATACGTCAATAGTTTATATATTCAGCCCACGAGACTACGCGAGAACTGGACTACTGGAAAAAAAAAATAGGAAAACGAAGATACTGCTATTACTACTTATATGTATAGTGTGACTACAATTGACGACAATAACGAACAATCGATTAGCAATTACCAAGGAAACCCGACTACGCTTTACGTTAATTACATATTGGCTATATCGAACGACTATTTCAACATAGAGCTTTAATACCAACAACATATTAGCAGGAAATACGCACCGCCAGCATAATTTAGTACAAAAACGACTGAAATCAAATATTCAATTCCATCATCAATCAATCGCTACAATCAATTTCTGATGCGTATGGTATTCTAGTTGAAAAATCCCAGCATTTTTTTAGGCATCGGGCTCCTTTTGTACAATAGTAGAAGATTCCTGTACACTATTAAACGAAAAAAACAAACATTAATGATTAACCACACGAAACCATCAAAAAAAATGTCGAGGCTGAAATCATCTTCGACCTTTACGATTCATTCCACTGTAATTTCTTCTTCATCCCTTCACCATCTATCCCTTTTCTTCTTCCTACTACTCGTTTTTCTCCCTCCTCTTCCTTTCACATACGCACAGTCCGCCCTTGGTCAGCCCACATCTGACATTTCCTGGCGTGCCGGCCACTCCGCCTGTATAATATCCAACTACATGGTCCTCTTTGGCGGTGTAACTTCTTCATCCGTTGACTTCTTTACGACTTCCGCAGCAACTAACGACGTTGTCGTTTGGGGTATATCCGATCAGCGTTGGTACAAGCCTGGCATAACTGCCGTTGCCGGAAGCGCAGTACCGCTCCCACAAAAGTTCGTACCCTGTGTCAGCTTATCTGGAAAAATGTTTGTCCTAATAGCTAATTCGACGGACCAGAGTGTTGCAAAGGATATCGCAGTTCTGGATGGAACGTTTTGGAATTGGCAAGATAGTATTACTAGTAAGTTTTTTGTTGGGTTTTTGAGGGCGGTTAGCATGACATGATGGTTGAGTTTGGGATTGCATGCCCCGTGGGAGATGTTTGATGTCTGGGAATCTGTTGAAGATAAAATAGGGTGTTCAGATATTAGATTGATAGATTAGTCTCTCTCAACACCATTTTCTTTGATATCTGATCTTTTCTTTGATCTCTCTCTGTGCGTGTGTGTTGGTTGCAGGTTTGACTTATTGCGCGCACGCAAGTTTGTTTGCGTTGATGCATAATTACTCATGTCGTTTAGCCCCCCCCCTCAACTTAGTCCCACTTCTCATATCTATTTACATTATAGTAACTATTTATTACCGTTGTCATCAATGTTACACGACTGGGTTGTATTGATATTAATGGTTTGGAGCTGTGACAATAGAGGAGTGAAAGTTTTTAAGTTTTTGGATTTCATAGTATATGCGTGGGAAAGATATAAGACCAAATGCTATGACGATTTAGGTTAAAGGAAAGGATTGGAGAAAAAAAAAAAGAGTTCCCATACCACAAACATGACAAATCTTTTAACATATCCATAATCTATCCATAATAACTCGTCATTTCTTCTTTGTAAACCTTTTATTAGCATCACCGCCGCCAGATTTCCGCGTAGGTGCAACACTCACAGCTGTAAATGATACGCTATATCGATATGCTGGCCAGCAAGCTTCCCCTACTGGGAATCCAATGGCGGGCATTAACAACCTGCTGTATTCTTTGGTGAGTTTTGGTGACAATGAATAGTTCGGGAAAGGGGTTGGCGCATGGGATTGTAGATGGTGATAGGTTAAGAAACATTATGTTATACTATATATATTGGAAATGATTTTTTTCACATGAAAGTCTAGGCGTTGGGCTAATAAGGCTTGTTGTGACAAGGATAGTTCGCACCAGTATTCGTAGATAGTAACCTTGTCTTGTCACGTTAATCTGACCAACCATAATCTCGTAATTACAGGACTCAAAAACTCTGGTGTGGACATCTCGTGCCAATGGTCCATCATTAGCATATCACACAGCTTGCTATTTGCCAAAGTTTGACATAATTGCCCTCTTCGGTGGTCAAAATACCGATTCCCAGCCGCAAGATGTACTGACTACCTACTCTGTTACAAAAGGCGTGTGGAATCAATTCGTTACTACCACGTCGCAAACTAAACCAAGGTAGGTAACGATGTAGAGATTAACTTGGAATTTATGAATGTCCTGAGGTGGTAATGAACGTAGACACGTATATGATTAGTACTGCTTAATGCATAGTCATATGTATATCATGTACTTGGCGACATTGTTTTTCGCGTTCATATTCACACCTAATACTCAGTATATTACCTCTTCATTAGTGCTCGACTGGGACATTCAGCAGTGTGTACAGAAGATAAAATGATTGTATTTGGTAATGTTTCAAAACATAAGCGAATGTCAATGTAACTCGCTGCTTTACACAATTAATCAATTAAACATCTGTCCTCCCTCTAATAATTTTTCATAGGTGGTGGAACTATATCCTCTAACGGTGGTACAGCATCGGATAGTTCAGTATGGTTAGCGACAGCAACATCAGAAACTAGCTTTTCCTGGTCGACACCAGTAACAAATCAAACGAACAGTCCATCTTCACGCATGGGACATTCGGCAGTTCTTTCAGGAAATAATATGATTGTGTTTGGCGGAATAGGGAGTGCAATTAATGACAAGACAGTATATATACTAGACACCAATACGTGGACGTGGAGTTCCGTCTCACCGGGAGGAAATCCATCATCCTCATCACAAACTGCGCCTGCAGCTTCGGGCAGTGGGACGTCTGCGACCTCGATTGCTGGCAGTACAACCTCAGGCACGACTGGACAGAAAAAATCTCTAACAGTAATAATCGCTGCTGCAGTTGGCGGATTTGTTGGTGTTATATTCATGGCGATTGCAATTTTCGCTACAACCCGTCATTATAGACGCAAAAACCGCAAACTTCAATTCGACGACGACGAAATGAGCGAAGTCGACTCTGCTCTTGGTGGCAACTCAACCGACATGTCACCCCCGCCTCGATCTCGAGAAGTCGTTCTCTCTTCTCCAGTAGCAGCGCGTTTAGCAAATAAAGACACGGTATTCAACGTCGAAACACTGCCACGTTTACAACAGCTTGATGGGATAGACAAGAGAGAGTCTATCATTGCGCCAGAAGCAGCTAGAGCAGCACCGTTGAATCCTTGGAACAGAAGTAATGGACCTAGGGGACATTACGTAAGAGGGAGCACCGACTCGTTTGGGAATTGGCGCAGTAAAAGTGAAACGGGCGAGGAAGAAGAAGCTGATAGATGGACATTTGCATCGTCGTTCTCATATGACAGAGAACGCGAAAAAGATCAGTTGCGAGACGGATCTACACCTCCAATACGTTATATGCCACAAAGAATGGACTCGGTGGGAAGTTTGTCCTCTACTTTTGGTCAACGTGGCGGACACACATTTCCCTATCACCACGGACACAGCGCACATGCCTCTCACCCTTGGATGCAATCACGTGGTGACGATGACGACCCCCATCAATCTGTTCCTTTGGCCATGCCTGTCGTGCAGCCAGAAGTCATCGTTACTGCTCCGCGTGTTCCGCCTAACGTTGCACCTACCGATTATAACGTGGGATCAGGACTGAATTCTCAGCAGTATGGAAATTCTAATAGTAGTGGAGGTGGACATATTAGGGCGACAACGGTGTCTGGACTAGGGGATAATCAAGTGAGCTTGAACGATACGTTGAGTCCTTTGGATAGAATCGCTAGACTGTTTTCGGGCGGCGATGTTTCCGGAGCTATTGGGATAGGCGAAAAGGAGACCGTGATGTATCCACAAAATACACAGCATTCTACGAACGAAGATACAAACTCTGTTCGCGGACAATCAATATTTATAGCGCCAGCAGTAGAAGACACGAATTCGAATTCTGGCAATAATGCGATTTACAATGCGAATTCCCTACACCAATCGGCTGAAGATGTGAGTCATGTAAAAGACGCCGTTAGTTTACGCGGTACAATATCTGTTGCTAGTGTCAAAGAACTGGCAGCAGCACATTCGTCGGTTGCAAGAGATGAGAAGCTAACAGCGCAAAATCTTTACAAGAATAGTCCGAGTCAAGAGAGTATTACGAAAATTGCTGATTTGGCCGGGTCGAGTGGAAGTAATCAACAGGAAGCTGCTAGTGTAGAAGGTGGAGGAGAGACGAATAAGGAACGGAAGAGATGGAGTTGGGGTTGATTCGAAAAGAAATAGCGGGGTTTTGAATGGATGATATAACTATAGGGTGAGAAAGTGTAGAATAAAATGTAATGCAAATAGTTGACAATGGCGGTGGGAACTTGTATCTTTTGAAAATGAATCAAAATTCAAAAAATGTATAATGTTAAAAAAAACAAAACATAGTAATGCAACAGGTCAATCTTCTTTCAGCTAATACAAGTGACATAATTGAAGCCATTGCAACGGGGACTGGTTGGCATAAAGATAGAACTATTTATATTCAATGTAGCATTCAAATTAGTTAAAGGAAGAACGTCACACCAATTACTATCACGATTTACGAATTTAAACTTGTATATTTAGTTTCGAAATAAAAGCTTACGTTTGACAGTATTAGTATGGGGTTGGATAGTGGGATATCAGAAAACTGTGTGTATAGGTAAAGCGTTCTACCATGAAATTGTAAAATATACATGACGATGGTATTGTAATCAACATCGTAATGGTGTGCTGCTCCGTAAACGAATAAACATTGGATATAATAGTAGACTACATTTTATTCAAAGTCTGCATCGCGAGAAGCGTTTTTGGCTAAAAGGTCGTTTTTCTCTAGAATTAAACAATCAAAGATACGAGTACGAGAGAATGAGGTAGCTATTAAGAAACAAGTCTTTTTGAATTATTTAACTGAGACTCTAACGGTAAGTGATAATTAGTTCCTCCTATCACGGGATAACAGTAAAAAATGTACTTGAATAATGAATGCAGTCGGACCTTCTTCATGATGTGTTCTGCGATTAGTGTTAATGCGTTTTGATAGATCATTAATCGCATTCCGACAAGCAGTTAAAGTCGGAGTGTTGCTTTTCAGTGAAATTCGAATAATAAAATCAATTTCTGGACAATATCATTTCAATGGATAGATTTATTTCATATTTTGTTTGATCTTTCGCGTTGAATTAGAGGGCTTTTCGAATTATTACATTTTTGTAAACTTTGAAATTTTGAACGTTCGAATTACACAACATTATTTCCGAGTCTGATGACGAAATTTATCATCATCTGGCGATTTGTAAATTTACACAAACACGCCTTGACAAAACTTTTAAGGCGTCAGAATTTCAGGGTGGAACCATTAAACCTGTTTCATCGGAAATCTTTCTAATGGGCTATATATTGGGTAAATATAACCATTTGTCAACAACATGACATCGCGGTCGAGCCAAGACCATTCAATAATGGAATTGTCTACTCCCTTGATTGATAGCGCTCTGCTTTCACCAAATTTATATCCTCGAAAACTAACAAAAATAAAATGACTTGAAACTTCTCCTTTTCACAGACTCGTGATAATGCGTCAGTGAGTTGATCGAATATTCTGTATGCGGGATTGGTTGTAAAATCGTTGGTAAAGACTTTGCGTTTTAGTTTCCCAACTGGTTGAAAATAGCGGCGTCACCTGTCTGAAGAATCATTTACCGTTTCTTTCGCTGGTATCCTTATAATAGATATACCCCTACTCGTATTGGAGCGTTAGACATTCTCATCAGGTCGTCATTGATATAACATGTTGAATTAACCAGTGTGAATAGTAT
This sequence comes from Paraglomus brasilianum, assembly GCA_910592345.1. Taxonomy (NCBI): domain Eukaryota; kingdom Fungi; phylum Glomeromycota; class Glomeromycetes; order Paraglomerales; family Paraglomeraceae; genus Paraglomus; species Paraglomus brasilianum. Next base: position 8,889 of record CAJVPI010001117.1, read on the forward strand.
CTCCAGGAAGATTGTTAATACTTGCTTGCATTCTACTATTGAACATTCACAATTTAGCAAGAAATATTAAATAGAAAGTCGCGTATTGCCTTCGGGAAGAGTTTCCTTCTTTTCCTTCTTCTCTATTTCAAGATTGCAAATTCACAGTACAGACTTGTTGTCAATAGAATCTTGTCTCGCAAGGGTTCAATAAATTGACGAGAGAATTAAAGAATTGTGTATGGCAATAAATTTTCCGCAATAATACAAATTTCTTTGGGCATTAATAAATAGATAACTCTACTTTTTAATTAGCCCTGAGTTTGCGTAACTTCTAGCCTTAGCATACGAGATGTTAAATTTTATCTCACAGAGCCATATCGGACGAACCCACAAGTTAAATAGGCGCTCTCACCACTCGCCCGTCTGCATATTTCAATTGATATGAATTCTTATATCCTGAGCCATACTTTTTTGTTTTATTATGTGATTCGATATCAAAGATGAGATAATGTGGGGCGGATTCATGGAATTTGGAGAAAATAGGACAATAACAAAGGGTTAGAAGAAATTTTTGAAATGTGCGAGATATAGATGGGAGAGAATAGGTTGAACGGAAAGAAAAGAGAAATAAAAAGTTTTATGACAATGGCTTTTAAGTAATTGTATACTCTCCTATGTTGTAGGAAAAGTCCAAGTGTTCAAAAGGGTATACTGACTCCCACTTGTGAAGTGACCAGTGTACAAATAGGGACTTTCGATAGATATTTCTAAATATAACAATATATACATACATATACACACACACGCACACATATACATATATGAATAACAGACCAAGGGAAAAGCAAAACTGAAGAATACGAAATATCCGCTCCAAATTCACTGTAAATATTTGACTAAGAAACAACGATATCACAATTATAATCAAGTGAAAAAAGAAAATAAATCCCAAAGAAGACGACTGAAAATGGCTAAAACTGATGCGTAGCTTATTCCAACATACCGCGCATCACCGAAACACATTTTACCCGACCAATGTCAAAGCTATTACACACCAGCTTCACCTCCATTACTAGCGTTCATGCGTCGGTCTTTTTCGCTCTCCAATTGATGATAAAGCAAGTACAATGCCTTTTCATTCGCTTCAGACGTTCCCTGGATAGTAAACATCCTTTCACCGGTCTCGTCGTGAGGCGTTTTCGCGATACTGATGCGAGATCCGGATAAACGACGGATTTCGGAGATTTTAGATCCAGCTTTGCCAATAATACATCCAACCATATCGGCGGGAATGCTAATATTCTGCACACGGGTTTGCGCGGGGTCGAAGTTGGTCGATGAACGACGAGAACCAGAGTAGTCACTTCCTGAACCGCCACTAGTACCGGTACCGCTGTTGCGATTAGGACGGGTGAAATCAGTTCCATTTCCAGTGCGAATAGCATAGTCGTTCCTTCCCCTGTTAGTGGAATAACTAGGGCTCGTAATCCTAATAGCCGGGTTATATAAAACAGTTCCAATTCCTCTCTCATTATCCTCAATCAAACACTTTCCAATCTCCCATACTGCAATCTTAATCGCTTCAACGGTCCCTTGAACTTCAACAATACGCTCAGTGCTTTGTGGCAACATTTCTTTCGATGCGACCATGCGAGCATTGGAGACGTCTTGAATGTGTTTGATTTTCGCTCCTTGGCGACCAATAATGGTACCCATGAGATTATGCGAGATAAGAAGGCGGACGGAAGTAAAGGCATTTGGAGAGGGAGTAATGGGAGCACTGTTAGGGCTGGCACTAACGGGGTTTTCGAGAAGTGTCTGGGCTATGAGAGAGTAGGCCTGGAAAAACGAAAAGAAAAAAAAAAAAAGGAAAGCGAAACTGTTAGAAGAGGTGGCTTACAGTGTCGAAAAATATTCCGATAACCACATTCCGATGACTACATTCCGATGACTACATTTCGATGATTCTATATTCGTCGTTTCTGGCCCAAATATATTTCGGGCAAGATTCTTTCACAAGGTTCTCTTTGAAACCGCCTCTTAATTAACAACGCTCTCGGAACATTTACCTTAGCTACTCCATCAAGGGTACCAACAACCGAGAGCACTCTATCATGAATTCCCTGGATAACCTTCGAGACACCAGCCTTGACACCAGTAACTTCTCTGAGTTCTGCGACATTCTTTCCAGCCTTACCAATGATAACTCCTGCCTCTTTAGTCGAGACGAGAGCTCTCAAAGTAAGAGTTTGACCGGCAATGCTATCACTGTCACCGTTTTGTTCCTTTGGAGTGTCTTCTGGATGGTATTCTACGACAAATATTAAGCGTTAGTAACTTTGTTTAATGCAGGCGAGGGGAATGTACCCAGAGAGAATGTACCAGAGAGAAAACATATATATAACGTATTATATAACGTATAGTTTAACATACCAGCAGTGCCATTGCTCGTTGCAGGTACTACATCAGTAGGCTCCGCGTCGGACCGAACAATGTCGCCTCTGATGGAAATGCTGGCGGCATCAGCATTGACGTTTTCATAATTGTAATTGGTAGTAGTTGTCTCGGACATCTCTTCCGTTGACATTGTTCACAAATGTATACGATTCGTGTGTGAATGAAGTTTATATACTCTAATTATTTTAAGTGTCTTAAACTGATAGTAGCCGTTTGCTATCAGTTATGATATAGGAATAAGTCGTAACTACTTGAACGAACGGCTGGAGAATAATGAGAAATAAGAATATTGGATTATGCCAAGTATCTTCTTCCTTGAAACGAAAATGAAACTCCAAGTAGTTTGCTTAGGTGCGGGGGCGAGTCTCCGGTCCCGTAGTAATTCGGGAATGGAATTAAGTAGAGTTGGAGGACCAGAGAGAGAATAATCGATATAATTATATAGTTAACGAGAATTATGGCTAAAGGATCGAGTATTGTAAATAACGTAAGCCAGGTATATATATTTATGTTCGTTTTTTTTTTTTTTTTTTTTGTTTTTTTTTTCTTTACACCGAAGTACGATAATAAATGAAGAAGGGACGAAGGGAAGAAGTGGAAAGGGAAGTAAATATTCGGATAGAAGTTGGGCGACAAAGGATGAAGAAGAAAGGGAGATATGGAAGGATGAAAGGGTGAGATTTTTTTTGCTATGGCTGAAGCACTTTTTATCTGATTACGCACCTCATACATGGGATGTGATGATACAATGGGCGTTGAATGATGACGTGAAACAGATCTACAGTTGTACACAAAGATCCTTCAGACCCTTTTGCAGGTTCGACGATGTTGTATCCTGAACTGAGTGCAGAAAAGGAAGGTATCAACACAGTGGTGTATACCTTTCCAAACTGGTCGAAATAAACTGTTGTATCGGAAAAAGATACGTTGGCCTGTTTTTGCTTTCATTGGTATCAACCACCAGGCAACGAATATCGTAAATGTAAAAAGCAATGCTGGGTTTAGTCGTTATTCTGTGAAAGTTGTTGCCAGCGAGTTTTTCTTTTCTCTGGACATCTCTGCTTTGTCATGCACTAATCGAATTTGACAACTTGTGTGCGCTTCACTGCAATTTTGTGTTAGCGTGATTATTCAGTTTTACCACGTGATAATTATTTGTAATGACATCACCAAATCCATTTAGCAATCGCCGTTGGCAATTTCTAATTCATGAAACTCATTTAAGAAATGTCGATGCATCCCAAACATTAATCGTCGTTACATGCAATAAGCACTTGCATTTTATTGTACAGCGACAGCAGGAGGGGGAGGAGCAAAAAATATTTAATGTAGGTTGTATTTGCTTTCGGCTATCCAACTCCAAGCAGAAAGACAACTGCCACGCTAATGAATAATATGCTTTGTAGATCTTAACTCAACCAAAAATTTATTATTAATTTAGCTCGTGTTTTAAAATATACAAAGTGAATGGTTGATTATATATATATGAACTCGAAATAGCTGGTGTATGGCTGGAAAATTAAATATACTTGATGTTTGGAAGCATTATTTATTGCACACAATGACATCCTAATACTGGCTCCTTTTGGGACAAAACCCAGTATGACATTGTGTGTCCTCTTTAATCTCAGAAGCTACATATAGCAGCTTTTAGCATAATAGAAAACCTTCTAAGGGCTCAAGCTTATTAATTTCTATATCAACTTTTTGACAAAATTAATAATGAAAATAATATATTAGGAACCGTTTCTGCATGGTTAAGTGACTGATTATGATGACATTTGGGAAGACTTGTTTTAGTGGCACAGTTTTGGCTCATGGACTAGTTTTTTAGTCAAAGTTATAATTACAATGTGTTTAATATTTATATTTAGTACTGTAGTATACAACATTAATATGCATAAATGAAGACTGTGTGTAACTTGGGTGGACATATTTGGTGCGGATAAAGCACGATTTTGCGCAACGGAAGGGTTAAGGCTGATGATAAAAAAATCATGTGACTGCCCGCTTACTAGTTTATATCGATATATTTACATAAAGCTTTATATTTATACATGTGATTTGTGATCTCCGAAAATAAGCATATTGCGACTTATATAGCGTAGTTTTTGTACACATCAATGGCAGTTTTTGCGTAACCTTGATTTGATTATTTAATTGACGATATTAATATCTTCTTCAAAAATGGTCATTGAATTCGCCCATAGGAACAAATTTTCGAAGCGTAAAACTCTAAGAGAGGAAAGATAAATATACAGAGGGATTAAGTTTCGCCTAGTATTGACACATATTGTAGTTTGCCTATACAATGGAAGAAATTAATCCTTTCTTCGAACGCCACGATACATAAATTTGACATCGATTCAAGTGGAAATGTATTGACAAGATAATAAATGCTGTGAATGCAAGTGCTTCGAGTAAAATAAATTTATTTGATTACTGATACTTAGGCGTGTTATTAGGTTATAATCTTCTCATCTATGCTATATTATGTATTATGTTTAATATTCTAGAATAAGCTTTGAAGCGGAAGTTTGATGACAATAATTATGAATTTTTATTATCCAATCCAAAATAGAGAATAATGTGAAAATGCAACGAAAGCTTAGATATGCATCAAACATGTTATACAATAGCTCACTGTTATCCACGTGGAAGAGGAAGACCGTTGGCACCTGATATTGTTATATATCCTAGTTTGACGTAATTCCAAGGCCTCCAAATCAACGTTCCACCTCCACGACGTAGTGTCCGTAGAGTCCAAGACAATATCTTGAAATTCCCCAGTTGACACAACGGTTTGTTCTTGGCGTATTGTTTTCTTCCTTGATTGTTCCCAGTCTTAATAAAGTAATTATATTAATATAAAACCACACGCACAAATAATGTGCGAAATTGCAGTATCCCAAAGTTATAATAATTGGGATGAAAAGTGCAGGTGTTGGATGCAACGGCAATACGTAAGATGCGTATTTGGAGTTAAAATTTACCCATCAAGAGTCACACCGAAGTGCAAACGGACAATTAGATTGGTTGTTCACAGTCTTCTTTGTTATTCAATAATTCGAAAAATTTTTCTTCTATTTCTTATCTTAGGCCAGATTCTGGACACGTCCGACAACACCAGTACCAGGAAGACACACAGCAGTAAGAGAACAACGAGAAGAGGTAAGATTAATACGCCATTGACGTTCTTGCGATTAGTTTAAATGGCAAATATCTAATCTATAATATAAACTTACCAAACTTTTTATAGTAGTGGAACTTGGTGCTCTCGATTGTTACAAATAAGATCGCGAATATTACTTTGATGACACAAACTTTAATTATACAATCTACTAACGCCTTAAGATTAAGTCTCTCTCCGTAATTGGCGTTGAAATTACTCTATTTGCAATATAATTGTTAATGTTAAGTAAAAGAGATATCCGTTATAGCAATTGCTTGCTACAGTATTAAGCTATCAGCTGCTCGTAAATAATAAGAGAAGACCAGAACTTATTTGCACATTTCCTTTTATTCTATAATCGATCGAACATCTGACCGTGTCTACTAGCATGCCATGCCTCACGAACATTTTCGGACATTAGTACGGATTTTCCCTGGACATGAGGATTTCCTGGTAAACCAAAATTTGTTTCTCCCTGATAATTCGGATCTCTATTTTTTTCTGATAACATTTCCGACAGATTGACCACTCCAAACTCCTGTTTCAGACATAATATTTAAACTTTTACGCCAATTTTCAACCGCTGTTTATATACAGTACATGTCGAGATAATATAAGAAAGCCACTATTAAAATCCTTTTTTGCCGATCCCATGTCTGGCAGCAAAACTGCTCCATTAATTTGTTGGTAAATGGATCGAGCGTATCTTTAATTTCAGAAGTTGAAACCATAGTATTTAAATTATTAACAGACAAATGATTGGCAATTAAAAAGCTTAATATAGAATTAAAATAGCGCTGGTCACTATCTTAGCCAGATTTATTGAAATTAAACGACGTCCTAATTAAACCATTTATTATTAAATAATATTCCTGTAGACTAGCTTGTCTTAGAGAATCGACTTGCTTTTTTTCTCATCTGATATGCGAATTTTCGTCCCTGACAATGCAAAACTGTTTACACTTATTGTTCGATTGTAGTAAATAGTTCAATAAATTCTGGATGGTTTATAACTGTATAATCTAATGACATGTGCAGTCATTCTAATGCATAATATGAATAACAACTAATAATAGGAATTTGTATTGAAATATAATTATTACCCTTGCGAGCTGTAGTTAATATTGCTTATCGAGACTGTGACCGGCATCTATAATAACCTTTAATTACCGATGATTTGTCTATTAATAAAATACGATAGTTCCAACTTCTAAAATTGAAGCTAGAAACGCTCGATCCATTTACCAACAAACTAATGGAGCTGTTTTTTCGTTTTATTGACATAAACGTTAGTTTATTTATTTAATCTTTTTCGTAATGTATGTAAATTCATAATAATAGAGGCTACCGATATCTAACACTTTATGTATTGATTTTTTGGGTACATGATATCCTAACTGTTCAGGTAATAAAGGAATCGAAAGGAATCTATCACAATAAACACTGACGAACACTTCGAACACACTGAAACTAACTGAAATCTACGCTGCTTTATATCTTTCGACGGGACTAATAATCTATTTTTAGCAATGCTTATTATTAATCTGCACTTATCAATTCAGCACATATTCTTTGTCGCAGAAATTAGGGAATATACTAATACGTCACGTCAGAATTAACATTAATGTACAATATCTTTTCACAAACGCGCCAAACCTCTCGCTCTGTTTCCTCAAGGGTTGAAGTCTTGTAGCATCTTTGTTCTTTGACTGCTCTATAGAACATCTCGCACGTACAACAAAATTCTTATTATTATTGTGTTAGCGTTTGTGTGACGTTATAGTTAGTGTGACGATACTTGACATGAGAGAATTTTTCAATCATCCCAAGAAACAACATCTTAAAGCAAACATGGATAAGAAATGGCTAGATAAAATATGTGAAGATGGAATAATCAAGTGCTATTTAGAAAGT
>CAJVPI010001118.1:0-16400 GCA_910592345.1 Paraglomus brasilianum
ACGGTTCACAAGAATCTGTCCGATATAAAGAGATTCCGGTATATACACGTCCGGTATAAACAGGTTTGACTGTAGTAGGTTTCGGAATATGTGCCACATTTGGATAGACTGTAACGTCAGATGCTATTCTTTTCCTAACATTAGTTGGGTCATAATGAACTATAGGAGATCGTGGAATATTATTATGGGTCAAATATCAAGTAGACTAAATGAAAATTTCTTACATGGTTGACCAAGAACCTTTATCGGCCCACGTATTACACCATTGTTGGGAGCTTTGAAATAGTCTTGAAGCACTGAGACAACACCTTCGTGATCTGCGTATGCCATATCAATGACGAAAACGTTCCCGTCGTCCCAGTGAAATTTGTATCCACTTGATTCGTTGTGATCAAGAAAAGTGTTGTAATTTTCCACTGAAACTTTGGACCCAATCTGAAAGGGCAAACTGCGAACCATAAAGTCAACATTGAGCAAATTTTAGGAAACCTATGTGGGGCATACTTACTTTTCTTCTCCTATGGAAAATTTTGGTAACTTGGGGTAGCCATGGACTGTTTTATTAACTTTATGTCCAATTTTCTTTCCTTTCGTTACGACTGATTGCCAAGTATCCATTTTGGAAGAGTAGGGAAGTCGAGTACGCGATCAGATTAATAAAATCTTTTTTTTTATCATTACATCATTTGGCGTGATTAAAAAGTCATGTGTTATGATCGAATCACATTTTTCCTGATCGATCACAGGTTCGGATATGTCTTACGGATAAATTGTGCCGGGGCGAAAGAATAAATCATAGTTCGAAGGTTTTTCTTTGCAAAAACCGTCACGATCAGAGTCATGTGATTTTTTGAACATATCCGCATCATGTATAAACAATGTCAGACGCTCAATCAAAAATCGATTCGTTGCAAGAATTAAATTCTCAACTCATTGCCACGATTGCTGAGCTTAGAAGGGAGAATGCTGCAATATCCTGTAAGAATGTCTTTTCTTTACTAACAATATGCTGACTATTTGCATATTATTAGGTTATATCAATAAGGGCGTCGACATAATCAAAGTTCTTGTTGAAATAAACACAGTTATTCCTCTTCTTAATCACGCCATCACGTAAAAAAGTCGGTTCTACTATGGTGCCGGAAGTCTATACCCGACAATGAAAAATAGGATATTTTAAAACCTATCAGCACTTTATATAGATAGAATTTTAAAAAATTAAACCTGTAATATTGTTCTTTAGGATAAGCTCTATTAAACTACCGGTCAGAATTTTAAAAAACGCTTTGTACAAAAAGTTATAAGCGTTTAGAATTAGGTACTTTTTATATGTTTCGCTCGAAATTGAAACAAATCATGTGATTGTTTTATCACGTGAATTTATTTTGTTGGTCGGCATTGAGTATAATTCAGGCCGGCACATAGTGCCGGCCTGAATTAAAAAACCGTCGATTCAAACTTACATTGATCAATCAATCAGACGTAAATTGATCAATCGATCAAACTAAACTTTATTGATACATTAATAATGTCGCCGCGTACAAAAAGACAACAACAGGTAAGTAAATTGGCTAGAAAAAGAGGCCGTTTTGTGTTTCAAGAACAAAGAACTGTAATATTGTTCTTTAAGACAAGTTCTATCAAGTTACCGGTCATAATTCAAAAAAAAACTTCTGATAAAAAGTTATAACCGTTTAAAATTAGGTACTTTTCATATGGTTTTTCAAAGTTTTTGCTGTGAATTTTGTCGCGTGATTTAATTTGGTTGGTTGGCATTAAGTTATAATTCGGGCCAACATAATGACAATCCAAAATTTGCGTGCGCCGCGCAAAGCGCGGCGCTACATTATATTATACAACTTTATTGGCCGCATTACACTGTATGCTATATATTACATTGCATACCGAAAATTGAAACAAAATCACGTGATTGTTGAGTATAGACTTCCGGCACCATATATTAAAAAACTAACAAAAGTCCGTAAACTATTTCATAAACAACGCCGGTGCTAACAAGAAAGTCGATACTTTCGGAGCATGGCTAGTGTGGTAGATGCCAGCCTTTATTATTATCAAAGTTGCTTGCGTAGGGTTGGATTAACGGTTAAAACACGAGAATAGCTTCTTTTAACCTCTGGTGCAATACAATCTCGTCTGGCCTTCCATTCCTTATCATTACTGCACAATTAAAACTGCTGTAGATACGAGTTCGAGTATCAGATTAACGCGTTCAACGTATATGTCTATACAAAGAGTCAGGCAATAAAAATAAACTTTACTTTTTAACCGAATTATTCATTGTCGTAAACGTAAACACGCAATTAATTCTAAATTATTTAATATCCTGGGATCTCGATTTTGTTGCGGCCACAATATTGACAACGTAATCTGCACCAATAATATAATGTCCTTCAAAACTTGGCCGTCTCCGAGTTTCTCTACTGTTGCATCTTTGTTATTTGCCTCATCCTCTTACATGCAGAATCCCATATAACCTTTTACAGTCTCTAACTCCTTCCCTTACACTCCCACTCTTCTAGCATTTAACCTTAAAGTGTTTTGTACAACGTCTTTGAGTGTCTTCCGAATGACCTTTGTCTCCTTCCTAATAGCCTTGATTGTTTCAGAATTAACTCGTTTTGCACCAAACGCACGAGCCTGTTCTTCAGCCACACGTTGTTCCACTTCCTCCCGAGCACGTACTGCATAAAACTCTCTACATGCTACTACATAGGCGTCCCGTTCAGAAGAGCCGTTAGACATTAGGTGTAGTTGGTATTGGATTACACTGTCATGAAATATATAAGTAAAGGTTGAAAATACTGAATAAGTAAATAAAGGTAGAGAAACAACACGCTTAACAATTTGCGGCTATTCTGTTCCCTGTTCACAGATCACGTTTCCTACTGCTTACCTCTCCCCAGTAATATCAGACGGTGCCTCGCCTTTATGCGTCAAGCTATCCCAGATCGTCCTTCGAGGCGCATCCTTCTCAATCAATACTTGCGGTCTTAATAATTCATATGGATGATCACGGTAAAATATCCTGCGCAGTCTGTCTTCTGGATAAACTATTGGTTGAGGGCGGGCATGTTTTTGACGAAGATGTTTCGACGAGTGCGAGCGGCCTTTTTTTGTATTTGTCGTTGGAAGAGGAAGTGACGTAGCAACGTGAGAGACGTAAGCTGCAACTAAATAAATAACACACCAGCAAGTGTAGGAAGAGATGGAATAATCGGAGGACACCGCGGAGGATGCATTATCAGACGAAACCGCGGAGGATGCATTATCAGATGAAACCGCGGCAGATGTATCATCAGATGAGACCGTGGCAGATGCATCATCAGGTGAAACCATGGATGATGGAAACTTTGAGGGAATTATGGAGGAATCGTTAGCTGGCACGGAAGAGACTGTGGTTGGTGTTAAAGAATGTGGCGTCGCTGCAAATGATATACCACCGCGAATAAGTGAAGGTCCGGGTGGTATCAGATTCATGACAGGGTACCATGGCGGTGGCTTTTTGTATATCTTCCCTTTCAGAAGACCTGCTACCACTGAATGTAATTTACCCGTTGGTTGAGGAAAGAAGCGTGGCATTTGGAAGAAGCTGATGCGCGGAGGAAGGAAAATATTTAACAGTACTCACGTGGCATAGACATATGTCATGTGACTTTTTTTTTTATAAAGCTCGAAACTCTTGTATTAGAGGGTAAGAATGATTTTTAATCAACTAAAAAGTTTTGAGTTTTAGGGATTTGAAAAGTAACAGTTTTCGTGTAAGATTAAGAAACTTCGATCCGTTATCTAATAAATGCGGTAGTTTAAGCACATTCTCTATTGTTTCACTATGCCTCGACCAACTAAAAGAAAGCCGCACATAAAAAAGTGTCTCGAGATGAAAGAGGCAAATTTATTAGAGATGAACTCGATTTTATCAATACAGAAGCAACATTGGTCGAAACGATCGAAATTCAGGTCACGTTTGTATTTTTTTTTCAAAATTTCACTGCGAATTGAATTTTATTGATATACACGAAATAATTATTACACATGGAGTGGATTACAAGAAACAGTTCCTCATGCTCTCGATTCTGTTAATTTAGTAACCATTTGTAGATTTGTGCGAAAAACGTGACATGGAATTACAGGTAAATATGCTGGATGTATGATAAATGAGAATTGAAACCACTTTTTAAGAAAAATCTTTCTAGCATAACAGTACAACAAATTTGAGTTTTTTTACTGTGCCAGAATTATATTTTTGGATACAACTGACAATTACCTCTCTGTACTGGATATACTGATAGAAACTTGCACACCACTAAAATAATATAATTGCCTTTGATAAACTGACAATCTTTGTTATTAAGCACGTCAAGCAATGCTTGATGAATTCGAATTTCTAAATCTTATAAAAAGTGGAATAAGGAAATACTGAACAGTAGGTATCTATTGACATAACAACTATAGATTGTCTTAGCTGAGCAAACAAAAAAACTCCAGCATTAAGAAAAACGAGAAGTAAAATATAAGCATTAATCATGTGACTTATAACATCATATTATTATTATCATTATTCATATTTAAAATTTAGTCCTTGAATTCACTAAATCAAAGCTTTCTTAAATATTATCAGTCACATTAACTAGTTTTTCAGCAACACCAGCAATTTTACATTTATTAAATTAATATTAAACCTGATTTCCGACATGATCGACAAAATGTGATACGAACCAGGAACGCGCATGTTTGCTTTGCAACTAACGAGTTGTTCTTCGTGGCAATGGAGAAATTTTCACGTTGGAGAGTAAGTCTTGGTGGTAGATAACACATTTTGTCAACCATGTTGGCTCACGCCGAATTCTTTACCTGTTAATAGGACAGCTCTACCGGAATTCAACCATTTTCAACACCATTGGTAAGTCTTTCTTAACAAGCGAGATCTACCACATGTTGACGAAAATAGCTTATCAAGCTAGCCGTTTGTTCGTTGTTCTTGTTATTGCTACTACTTCTGGTGGCTCTCTTATCTCCATCATAAATCATAGCCTTCTAGAAGGAGAACAGATTCTATGGAACATCTTCTATTTCTCTTGGGCGAAGTCCTGAAACCCCTTCTCGGAATTGTGAAATCAGTACTGGTCCTATTGGCTCTTCTGCTTCTGTTTCTGATTCGTGATATGATAGGCGTGTTATTGGTATGCTGTGCCATGACGTGAGTGCATTTACTTCCCAGGTAGAGGTCTAATCAGCCTCATAAAAGCTACCGTTAGGAGCTGTTCATAGGGCCTTTCGGTCTATATTTACCGCACTTTTGACGCGTCTGGCACTCCTGTTTATGGGCTTTTACTGGATTACTGTTGAAAATGTAACACTGAAAAGAGGGTCAGTTCATGTTCTATTGTCGATACATCCCGCCGAAACTAATATCAAATCTAACAGTACTTTGTTGACTTAGACGCTCTCATGCAAAAGGACACAAAAAAAACATTTCAAACCGAATAAAGTCTGGAGATGTGATAGTTTCCAACTGGTGTTCTTACATTGATGTACTGTATTTTGCATTCAAGTAAGCGAATTGTGAAAATTATGCATTTGTTATATATGTCTTTTCATAGTGTTGTAATAATAACTTTCTTTTTTTACCCTAATGCCAAGGTTTAATCCCGTGTTTACTCAGCTATATCCTGCTACAAATACATTACGGCCAATTTCTCTGTGGAGAGCCATCGCAATAGCAGGCTCTTATCCCGAGTTCAAACCACCAACTAATCTTGAGACATACAAACTCAAAGACCTATGTCAACTAGCTGCCAAGAATCGATGGGGTCCAATAGTTATCTTTCCTGAGGTCAGTGATGCGCAGTGCTTAGATATGTCTTTGGAGATACGCTTCAACGTTGTTTATTGTGTTTCTATTAGGCTACGACGTCCAATGGACGTGCATTACTGAAATTCTGTCCTATATTCCACGAAATGTCCTTACCTGTCAAGAATTGTGTCATCCATGTCTATGCAATAAAGTAAGAATTCAGCAATCAGTATGTCAAATGATCTCTCAACTACTAAAATCAAACATGAATTTTATTAGGTATGACTATGAGGGTTTCTCGCCGACATACACGGTTGGAAGTAGATTTTGGCATTTCATGAGATTATGTGGGGAGGTTTGTTGGCATTTGACATTATGTTGACGTAATGGTTTGTTTTTTTTGCGTCAATGATTGATTAGTAGTATGTACTCCATATTTGATAGTTTAAGAATACTCTGACTGTAAAGCATCTGGCTACAGAAGAGAGTCCGTCATCGCCGTCGTTCACAGCCTCTTTACAATCAACGTCTACACCATTCGCGAAGCAGGATATGGTTGGATCTCAGGTGATTCACTTACTGCACCAAATAAGTCGATTGCGTATGACGAATCTTGGTGTGCTAGATAAAGCCGACTTTCTAAATTACTATTGGAGAACAAATAGTGCATATGGAAAGAATCGAAGAATTTATTAAGGCTACGTGACCATGTATGTAGTCACAATACACTATGTTTTTACGTTAATCCAAAGCTGGGGATTATCATTTGTTTGCTATATTATGTATAGTTAAATCAGTGTTGATACTTGAGCTAAGTACACATGAACAAATATTTGCATAAAGAAATTGAGACTGTGTGACCATTGACCATGTAATCATGATATTAATGATTAGAATATATTCTTACATTACCCCCAAAGCCGGGGATTATCATTTATTTCATATAGTTAAATTAAATTAGTGTTGATACATGAGTTGTTTACTCCAAAGTACTTGTCAACAAATATCTTAATGTCTATCTGCAGCGGGTAATCTGGGTAATGCACGGTAATTGGGCTTTCTCAATGTCGAAACAAAAAAGGTTATATAAACGACTGCGATGTAAACATAATATGCTATGAATATGCCCAAAGGGATCTTAGTAAATAGGCTGTTGCAGCGTTGTAATCCAAGTGGGATATTGACAATAGCGGCCGTAATTACAATACGCCCCCACCACCTAATGATTGAGTTTGAAATGAGTAGGTTCGACGAGGTGACAATCAGAGCGTACAAGATGATGGTTAATCGTTAGAGAATACATACCAATGGAGCTTCGTCCACCATGGAATGTAATTCCTTTTAGGATCGAATAGTTTGTGATGTATAATGCCTATGATCCATTGGATTCCGAGGGCAATGATTATGAGAACTCCGAACAACTGAAAGGCGTCAAACTAGTTAGACCACACTATCTTGAGAGGAATATTAAGAGCACAAATTATTGAAACGGGAGGTAATATTTGCCTGATGTGCTACTCCAGCATCGAATTTTTTGCCTCGACCCACATATGCAAGGACAAATGCAATGATAACTAGAGGAATAGTTAAAAATGTTTGCATGCTCCAGTGTAGATGGAACCAAGATTTGGGAAGTTTTTGTCTTCCGAATCTGGCAATGAAGACAGCTGTTGGTGCAGATACAGCCCACGCAAGAAACATTATTACGGCTACAAGAATTGTGTACAAGGTAGATTTTACGTTAAGAAATATATACATAATACGGATAAGAATATACAGATTCTATGATGCGTTATTTGTATATGCATACCATGCGCAACTAACAATCTGTTATTATTGCCCAATATTATGTATCCTCGGTACAAGTGTTGCTGCAAGGTATTTGTATCATATTTACTTTCCGGGACCTTTTGATCCGATACAGCGTATATAAAGTTTTTGGTACTTGCTGATACGATTGAACCTTGCACTCGTAGAGGCCGAGAGAAAGCCGCTCGAAATTTACCATCTTTTAATCCACTTGATGAATCGAGTGTGAGATCGGCTTGTTGATTGGTCGGATTCGGCAGATCATGATCAGTGGCCTTTCGCTGCGATATTGTGACTGACCCATCAGAGTTGGGCCATACTATCTGTTATTCATGTGTGTTGGCTGTAAGCATTAATTGACCGACTATACTCATGAAACGGCAGTATAACGATATTTTTTGCTTACCATCAAGTATGCTCCAACCATGCCATCACCAACGCCAACGCCAACCCACCTACAGGTAATTCGTAAAGTCTTACTAACTGGTAGAATTCTAATTCTAATGCATATGATCACGGGCGTTGCGTATTTACCCTATATCAGCCGATGCCTCCACATTGAATGTAACATTATTGCTGCCAGTCGAGATATCAACGCAAAGGTTCATTGCATCGGGATAGCAGAAACGGGATCCGTATACATCTAATTGAATGAAGTATGTAGTTTTATGTCTCATTCGAACATCAACGTTTATACCAATTTCAATATACCTTGTAATAGAGAGAATAGCACGATAAGCAGCCATACGGCCTTAATTGCTGATAGGCAAGTGTTTCTCATCTTCACAAGGTCGAAATGACTGTTGCGGTCTTGTATTTATATTACTTGCCGAGTGGATTTGACGTGGTCATACCTAACAAATTGTTATAAAGTTCGCTAGTCTGAAAGTAATATGCTATGCCAAGGGGGTGACGCCACAGATTGTCCTCCCAACGTTTACTATTTTCGTTTTCCCTTACCCAGGTACAAAGCGTTAAACAAATAAACGCTGACAAATCAATTCTATGTTCAGAGAGTACATGCTTCATATTTGCTATTGCTCTAGGTGTATTGACCTTACTGAAACTACTCTACGAAATAAGTGAATACTCGTAATAGTAATACTAGCTTGAGAGATTCTAATACTAATGACTAATAATGATACGAAGTTTTGTGTCAATAATACGGTGGTGGTATATTATATAATATAACCACTCAATAATAGCTCTTTTTGTCAATCAAAAACCGTCATCCTGCAGAATTGCTGTCCAAAGTTTTCTTATTACTAATATCTTATTAATTCTCAACGACCTGCGGGTAATCTCTAACTCCGTTGAAGGCTAGATGCAAAAGAAAGTCGTTATTACTAAATGCTAATACTTACTAGGCAAACCCGATAATCGACTAATACTAATCCCGATTGGTTTCCTAAATTGGATAATGCCGGTGATCTCGTTGTCATAGTGACACAGACTTTTGTGACACAACAATCTATGTGTCACCAATTGTTCAAGATTCCTTAGGATTAGCTAGCGAACAACTTTTTTCACTTTTATATAATAATAATGTCGAAACTTTCTCTCCAGAACGCGATGTTATCGTATGAACAGTTAGCGGTATGCCGTCATTTACTCTGGTCTATTTCCTGGTCTCCGTTGATTTTGCACTTTATAATCTGGCCATGTAGTTGACACCTTCCAGGAAAGACGCTATTCCTGAAGAGCTCGAAGACGAATTGCGTCGATTAGGGTGCCATTTTATTCAGTCTGCCGGTATTCTGCTTAAACTGTACCAGATCAATGTTCGCTTTTGTCTTTCTGCTTACGCTATACTGAGATCTATGTATAAATTTATCATTACTTTCTCTCTACATTTATTGATTAGACCTCAAGTTGCAATGGCAACAGCACAAGTATTATTTCAACGGTTTTACTACGTCGCATCGATGATGGCCTTTAGTATTCGGGTATGATGCACGAGCTTGAATGTAAAGATATAAAACATGTAGCTAAAAGAGTTTTGTGTAGGACATAGGGATGGGCGCATTATTTCTTGCAGCCAAGGTTCAAGAATCTCCCCGTAAAATACGTGACCTGATAAACGTATATCACTGGTTGATATCAAAATACCAAAACACGGTTTATGAACCGATGGAATATTTTGGAACAGTATGTAGAACTTATTAACCGCTTTAACCACCAATGTAGTACTTTTGTCTCGCAGACACCTTCATTTTTGACTCGAACACGTAGGAATTCTATGCAATGAAGAATGCGTTGGTGATTGCAGAGATGCAGATTCTCAAGCGGCTCGGATTCAATGTTCACGTACAGCTGCCGTATGGCTTAATGGTAAATTATCTGAAGGTGCTTGAGCTCACAGAACACGAAAAGATACCACAACTAGCGTGGGGTTATCTAAATGATTCGTGAGTAATATATATGTACTTCTTAGAAACTAAACAATTGATTACGAGTATTACGAACTCTATAAAATCTTACTCCTCTCTTCTTTCTATCAGCCTACGTACAAACATATATGTATGTTATCAACCTCCGACTATCGCGTGCGCAGTGATATATCTCGCAGCACGTATATGTGGGGTGAAACTACCAACTCAACCTCCTTGGTGGGAGCTGTTTGAAGCAGAATTGGAAGATATCCTTTGATGCATTATGTGTCTCAATCGATGCTTGTTTGTTTGATTCCTTGACATCATGATTACATATAGAGAATATTGCTGGACACATAATGCGTTTATATAAATACGAGTTGCCTCCGAATCTACCACTAACATCTAAGGAATTGGAAGCTTATTTAAACAATAGAGCTAAGGAAGTGGCGTCTACAGATGCGCGGGTAAATAGGAACTAGTTACCGATTTCATTGAACCAAAGATAGAGGACTACCAAAAAGAATTAGAGAAAAGCTGGTGTTAGGGTTAAGAAAAATAAAGAAGTCAACAAGTATGCAATCGATCTACATTATGCCTTCAACCGGAATAACTAACTGTACTCGATCGTGTCATAGGTTGAAGACACTCGAAGAGAAGATACTCGAAGGGAAGACACTCGAAGAGAAGATACTCGAAGGGAAGATACTCGAAGAGAAGATACTCGGAGCGAAGACACTCGAAGGGAAGACACTCGGAGAGAAGACACTCGGAGAGAAGACACTCGGAGCGAAGACACTCGAAGGGAAGACACTCGGAGAGAAGACACTCGAAGAGAAGACACTCGAAGAGAAAATACTCGGAGAGAAGACACTCGGAGGGAAGATACTCGAAGAGAAGACACTCGAAGAGAAAATACTCGAAGATAAATAAATTTCTCTTTAAATAACAAGATATTAATGCAGTATGGATGGTTGTGGACAGATGGCTTTATTATTTTCGGGTTAGCTCTGAATAGTAATCCAAGACAAGCTTGGATTGTGACCATTAGGGATGTTTCAATGCTGAGTATCTTTCGGGGATTTATCATCTTCCTTTGTATCGGTAGTTCTCGCTAAATCTTCCAATGCATCTTTTAGTCGAGGATCGTCAGCATCTAGTCCTGGCAAGGATCCCAAGACATCGCTCATGTTATTGGAACCCTGTACAACACGATAAGCTATCCGTGAGAAATATAATAGTTATGGCAATAGTTTAAATAGAACCCAAGAAGATACTCACCGATTGTTCTTCAGCTTGTTGCATTGACATTGCAATGGCTCGTTCCATTAGTTCTTCTTCAGTAAGCTCGTGCATATGTATATCTCCATCCTACATGATATTTGTAGGATTAAAAATATTTTTTAAAAATGAAAATTTACCAACTCCCTGAGTCAGGACTAATGCAGTAATCTCTACCAAATTGCGCTACACAGACGTAAGAGCGCAAACTGCACTACAATCAACATACGTTAGTCTCCATCGATGCGGACAAGGCCGCATTCAATAATTTCTGTTCTTCCTCGATAACAGTACTATCCAGAGCCATTGTGCTTGATTCTGACTCGTGAGCACCAGTCGCTTTCGCCGCTTCCTGCTCTCTTCTCGCTTTATCTTCCTCAAGGGAAATTCTTATAGCCTATTATGTTAACATATTATGGTGTGTATACTAATGGTGCAACATAACCGCCACAATTGAGAGAGAGATCACATACGAGAGCCAATTCGGGATCAAGGTTTGGATCAACAAGATCGAAGTTGCTACCACCGTTAAACATGCTAGTATCCCCATCTTCGCTCATTACTATCGGCGTTTGAATCAGCGTTTGACTAAGAATCGTGGTACCGGGAGGAATAGTCACCAGATGACTAAATAATCAAGGAAATTTTAGAAACATTGATCCATCATCTCCAAACTGTTTAATCATTAATAAAGTCGTAGTAAACCTGTTGTTCCCAGCATTGACATTTGACATGAATGCCTCCAATTTCCGTTCATTCTCTTCTCCTTCACCAAAGCTGACTATATCGACTGCAACACTATTTTTCTTAGTTTTCTTCGCTAGCCTTATAAGAGTCTTCTCCTCTGCGTCAATTGGACTACCCACAAAAACTATGATCCGCTGACTTTGATTTTTATTCTGTCTATGTTTGAGTGCAAGCTATAAACATCCATTATACATGGTGAGAATGTGACAGAACAGAAATGAAACTGTCAGACGTGCATCGACGCACCTGTGCCACTTGAATTCCAGTAGTAATACTTGCTTTCCCTCCGATTTTCGTTTTATGCATTGCAGCGAGAATTTTACCAATGTCGGCAGTTGGCGTGACTAGGACTTCAGGTCTGAAGATATATGTAGTGTTAGCAAAAGTTACAAAAAAAAAATTATCATAGCACAAATTAACAACAAGACACGCAACCCTTTTCCAGCCATAGTCATCAGTCCTACAGTGTTCTCAGGGTGGAGTTGCGTCTTTGAGGCAAATATCAAATTCACTGCGTCATTTTGTGCTTCCATTCGAGTAGGCATGTAATCCCCATTGCGCATCCATTCCGAGTTATCAAGACTATAAAGGACGGGGTTAGTATGTGATGAAAAGCGAAAAAGTCCTGATTTGTATGGAAATAAAGTTTATGTACACTATCATAGTAGCTTCGAGCACCATGGTTATCGTTTGGTAAGAGTTAAAAAGTTACATTTACGATTACGTTTCAGCAAGGCTAATACGTCTGCTTTCACGTGATCTAAATTGACCAATAATATTCATAAACTTGCATTGTACAAAGCTCGCGTAAATAAAGTCAGCCCATAAGGGTCGCATTGAGTCTGAGCATCGATCTCTAATTTTCGATTATACCGGCTTCAAGCATTCTTTTGACTTCAGCTTCTATGAATAGGTCGTTCTCCCAGGATTGTCTGTACCGCTTTGAAAATACGGTTTTCTCTGGAATAGTCTCGATTCGATGTTTGACTAAAGTGGTTTGTCCAAGTTGGAGTAAGTCTTCTGCTTATATTCTTCGAGTAAGTCTTCTATCTGCTGATCTTGATCTGGCGTTAGATTTTTAGAGAATGGCAATCAACTGAGGTGCCGAAAGTGAGTTTGGCACCAGAGATACAGTGTGTCACGAAAAAAATGGCAAAAAATAAAATAAAATAGAAGCTCTTCGAGCGCGTACATTTTATGCAATATAAATTAATTTGTTTTGCGTTTTTTTATATTTTAATGTAAACACTTGCGGTTGTTCTTAAACTGTTCAAACTTTTGTTTTGCTCAACCCTAGGTAAAATCAATAAAACAAAAACGTAAACTGATTATAGAAAATATTTGTGAAAAAATACTCTATTAATTTATGATAAAACCTCTGCTCATAAGCTACTAAATGAAGTGTAAAGCTTATTCATTACTCTAACCGTTGAAGCACAATAATCAATAGTTTTTTTGCCATTATTTCATTTCGCGTCTTTCGGTAAAATTGGTCGTTATCCCGTGTTCGCAGAATAGAGCGCGGAAAGCGTAACAAATATGTCTGAAAACCAGATTCATGTTTATTTTAATCGAAACTTCTCTAAGTGGGATATTAAAGACTTCTTAGATAACTGTGAAGTCGTAAATATGAGTGACAAAATAAATATTTATATTAAATCTCTTGAGGCAATCGCCAACACTAAGGAAGGACAAAAGTGTAAAAAAGCAGAGGAATTGCTTGCAAGATACAGGAAGGTGAATTTCGTATTTAATTAAAAAGTATAGAATTTAGTGATCTCGAAGGTCTCGTATCATTCAGTCTCGAAGACGAGCTACGAAGTTAGTGCTGGGGCGGAGGCAATCTCGAAGGTTGTCTTACGTTCAAGGCTCGAAGTCGACCTGATGGGATAAAATAAAAGGATATTAATAAATACACTAATCAAGAATATTACTAATTTACCTAATTTTACGCGTTAGGGTTCTCGACCGGATCGGCTTCTTGCTCGAAATTGGGAAAGTGAATACAGAAATATGGCTAGTGAAGCTTCGACTTCGATTAATATTAATATTTACGGGGATATACAGAACAATGGGATCATAGCATCAGAAGCTACTAAAAATAGGATTGTGACGAATACAACACATCCAGAAAAGAAAAGACCGGCCGAGGAAGCCTCTCACGTAACCACCACTCCTCCCAATCTTCGGCATCGCACTCCACCGCCCGATGATGACGATAATTCGGATGGTAACGATGAAGAAAATATGGACAATCAACCAATGAAACATTACCTATCGAGGATTACCTGAAAAAATTCGAGGGAGCGTACTTGGAATTAGATCCCAATCATATGTGGTTGCTGAAAGTGGTCGTAAAGTAGAAGAAGTTATTTATCAATTCGCCAGAAATCTTCCCGAAGAGTCATATTTACACTCATTTATGATCAATGACATCGATATGGTCACCAAATCACTATTTTTGGATGAGGAGTGGAAGGAAATCACCACCTCAGTGGCTAAGGATAAACCAAAACTTGAGAATTCTCTTGTAAACTTACTGAAAAAATACACAGTTGATAATGTTGAGAGACTACGTGATGTTCTTTTTGAACCATTTATACCAGATGGATGCAAATATGATCGAAAACATCATCTTGATCTTGATTTTATTAATGGTGCTTATCGAGGAATTTTACGTTTGTGGGAAATGGAAGAAAACCCTATTATTGACTCTTTATTAGAAGGAATAAATATGTGGAGTCGAGTAATAGACCCAGCTTTTGATAATCTCAATATTGAATTAGTGCGTGGTGAGGGTATGAGTCATGCATCAAGTGATAGAAAAAACCTTACCAGAGCAACAAATGATCGAAAGAAGCTCGGTCGAAAAGGTGATGGAGTATTCAGATTACGCAAGAATCGTTTAGAATTTGGTGCTATAGAAGCGGGTCGAAAATGGGAAGAGAAGAGTGGAACCAAATATATGACAGATTCATTAAAAATATGTAAAATGTTAAAAGATATGTTAAACCAACTTGCCATTGAATGTGATATGAAAGAAGATCTCGTGAGGAAATTACAAGTAGTCGGAATACTTAATGGAGCAAACAGAATTCAGGTCATGACAGTTGACCTCCCTAAGGGATATATTACTCGTATTCAACGCAGAAAGGTCTATGAAATTGCTGGTCGTCTATCAAAATCTAAACCGCTTGCTTATGCTCTAAAAGAAATACTATGTGCGAAATCTATCATCATGCAGACAGTCGATATAATAAACAAGAAGGATGATGTTGATCTCGAAAATTTTCTCGATGATTCTGATGATCAAGATGGATATCACACACCCTTATATATGACTCCACAGAAAAAGGGTACTAAAGATGTAATTAATGAAAAAGAAAAGAAGTAAATAGTGTTACGTACGAACTTTGTGTGTGGGGAAACTTGTTCGTGTAATTAGCATTCATCATGTATGCCTGTAATAAAGTTTGTTAACTCGTGTATGCTACGTTTGGAGTGTTGGGATGTGTAACTGTTCGTCGAATTAATGTGCTGTTAAAATTGCATTGTGGCTATACATAACCTACGCACATGATCCCCTCAATCAGGGTGTCTATTTCGAAAAATTGTAAATGTTGAGAATTTGATTTCGGGTGTTTTTTCTTCGCAACGTTTGCTCCGAAGTACTCACTCTCCGACGAAGCACCAATATGACTTTTCACCACATATCTACTAAAAATCGAAGCGCGATCCGAATATTACGAACTGGGAGTGATGTGAATTACCAACTAGGAGAACCGGAGTTTGATGCAATGCATCATCCGAAGCATACGAGTCGGGATGCGTATCGGATAACATGATGTATATGTTACCGAATACACTCCATGCATATGCGCATCAATGGGTATATCGGAGTTATACTTACAGTGCAGTGCAAAAGTAATGAGAATTTTTTTGTACATACAAATAGAATTCTATTTGTCAACTCAATCTTACTCCAATTAAAAGATGGTTTTGTAGAATAAATTTTACATCAATTATAATAAAATTATGCTTTCTAACTTGGTTGTGGACAAGTAATATCTTTGAATTTGTCTCTAATGAATGGGCGAATATTATGCTAAAAATATTCTTGTCTTTTGTAATCAAAGGAGGAGGGTTAATACTAGGATGGAATAGGATTTAATTTCTTTGGTAATTTCGGAAACACTTGCTTTTCTGGTTTTTAATAAATTGAATTTTGTATAAGCACCATTAGCAACCAGCTGGGCTTTGACAATTCCAGGTCGACCTGTTTCAAAGAGAAAATGCTGATATTTTTGCAAACAACTCAATTTTTTAAAGAAAATTCCCAACACAGAGTTAAGATCTAAGTATTGAAAACCTTTTCC